>JAJGOT010000011.1:3420000-3422500 GCA_022457155.1 Cladopsammia gracilis
CTACCTCATTAGAGAGATTAAGCATTGCGTAATTTTTACCCGCGAACGGCAGGGATAGTCACGGCAGCCGCCGTATTAGTACGCGACGAGTCCTGCTTTTATACACTATAGGACGGCAAACGGCAGACGACAAGCTTACATTTCCTGTTTGCGTCATACGCGAAGCTTTAATAATTGAGAGATTAAGCATCGCGTTTCCGGCATACGGCAAACGGGAAGCATCAGCTTGTCGTTTGCCGTTTTACAGAGAATGAGAGAGATAAACGGCATCGCGTTTACTGCAATGTAAGCTTGATATCTGCCTTTTGCCGTCGCACAGTATATGAAAGCGGGTCTCGTCGCGTAGAAAACGGCCGCTGCTTCGACCATCCTTGCCGTTCGCGGATAGAAATTATGCGATGCTTAATCTCTCTAATCTCTCTTATTCTCTGCAAACGACAAGTTGACGTTTGCTATTTGTCGTAAGTTTATTTAAATTCTTAAGCAGGCTAGCTAGTCAATGCAGTAAAGTAAAAGATAAACGTTTCTCAAACATACCTTACATGCATCGTTTGACAGCACAACATTAAAACTTAACAAGTAGTAAAATAAGCATTTACTTTTTCAATCTGGAAAAAAAAATGCTTAGTCCTTCACATAGAAAGACTTTGATTTTATCACTTAATGAGTTCAGTTCTATGCAACCTGGACGTGCGAAAATTGACCATCATTTACCCGTGCAACTGAAAGAGAAGATAAAATAAGAGAGAGGTGGCCAAGCTGCCCCCGATTATTCAGAACTTTGAACGCGTCTCCGCGTTCTCCCCTCTTCTTACTAACGGAAAACATTTCTCCTTCGTTCACGTGAAAAGGACTCTGGACACTGGTGGTATCCTTTTACGACACAGAATATGGCTATTGCGACCTCTAATTGCTTTGACATCTTCCATTGAGGCCGCCGGGGAATCAAGGTAACAGTCGCCAAATCTGATCTCAAATGCCTTGAAACGCGGGTTTTTACATTGCACGATCAGTTATTGATTATCTATAAAAATCAATAATAATCAATAGCAATTAAGGAGTCTGGGTGAGTGAGTATCGATTTTGATTGATTGGTTGAACCAATCAATATCAATCAATGGATTATTATTGATTATTATTGATTGTATTGATTGGCAATCAATGATTGATTTTCATTGATTGGTACCGCCGGGTTGTTTACCGGAATACATTCACGCAATCTAGTGTCCTTTGCCAGATCCGGACCAACCACTCGGACAATGTAATCGAACGTACGTCTGGATATTCCGAAGTTCTGTTTCCACCAATCTTCAATGAAATGTCCGTGCAAAAGAGTTTCAAAGCAGAATTGGTTTCTCGGCCATGACCATGCACGTCCAACGCGCCTTTTCTTTCTTAGAGCAATTTGAAGTAAAATTAATCGCTTTCGCCTTGACTTCTTGAGGTGCTGCAGAAGTAAGAGCCGCTGAAATCTTGAGACCTGAGTTTGCAGCTCAAAAACAAGAAAATGAAACGCGAGGGCTACAAGACCCACATCTTCTCTTATAAACACGGGCATTTTATGCATGAATTTTAGAATTTGCCGCCAATTCGATTTGGGATCGTGATCGTGATTGATGACAGGTTTACCTGACCGTTATTTGAGCCAGTTTAAACACTGAACAAATGTACCAAGGTTTAGTCAGTAAATATTTACCTCGGTGAATGCCCAAGTGTAAACACAGCATTAATGTTTCCATGTCAACAAGATTTTGACAGCCACCTTTTTCGAAATTTGGATATTTTTACATTTTAATGAAAAGTTTATCCTCGTAACATTTACATTTTTACTTCATTTTCGCAGGCCAGGAACTCCATAAAAAGCCCAGGCTTCGTGGGCATGGATTGTTGGCATATGTTGACAGTCATACGAAAGTTGCTGCCCCTCATGGCTGCTAATTCCGAAAATAATGGTCCAGGAATCTTACGATACTAAATACTCTGAAGAGAGCGGGCTAAGTTGGCAGTGCGACAGTACGACAGTACGACAGTTTATCGCATTTAACCGATACTCCCGAACACTTTTTCTCACGATTGCCTACAGTTCGCTGGGAACCGTGCAGAGGGACATGTGGGGTAAAACTTACTGAGTTACTTTTATTTTATCAACTTTAGCAGAATTGGCAGGGACACCACAACAGCTTGCACTAATTACTGTGGGCCCGTGACTACACTCTTCCCCCCCCCCCCCCCCCCCACCCTACAACGAAAGGTTAATTTTTTTATACCACTCACCCAGGATTATATCCCCTACTCTTTATCGAACAATGAGTGAGTTCTTTGACGTCCCCTTCGGGTAGGTGTGAAGAGGTGTATGCGACAAGACCAACGGCATAACCTCATCTTTCAATGACGCGATCTGAACTGAGACAAGGTGTTGATCACAGCCAACATGTCTACTGATCTTACCAGTTATTTAAAGGGAGACTGTGCCGGCTGAAATATCGTGTTTTCATCATAA
>JAJGOT010000011.1:3427500-3430000 GCA_022457155.1 Cladopsammia gracilis
AGATGGTCAGTCAGACAGACAGGCAAGCATACAGTCAGTTGGTGATAGTTGGACAGTCAATCAATCAGTCAGTCAGACAGATAGATATATGTACAGTAATCAGTCAGTCAATTAAATAAGACTTTAAACCTATCGATTATCAATGCTCATTAGAAAACCAAGCAACCAAAGATCACATCAAGAAAAACACAGGTGTCAACCCCTTACCTCGAGAACTTGGTGACGTATCGCCTCGTCGTGAGGTAGCCTCCCCACCTGACAGATCCTCCAGTGCGGCTGGGTTCATCAACCAAAGATCTGAGCCAACCAACACTATAGCATCACCATCAGAATCCACTTGCACGATCTTCCCCTTTTTTCCTAATGCCTGAATGAATTAAATGTGGTTACACATATAATTACTGACCCAACCCCCCCATGAACGAACAAAAACAAAATTCAAGAAACCCTTCGTTTTTGTAAGGCATGATCAACAACTATTGTAACCTGCTTAGTTTTGATTCATGTAAAACATGTAGCAGTGAAATATGTGGTTATTAAAAGAAAAGCGCTAAGAGAATAACATGCTCTAAAAAGCACTTACCCTAGACATTGATTCATTCCAGCCACCATGACCATGTTGTAGATTCTGTACGAGCTGCTTGTCGCTTTTAATTCTGACTTGATCTCCCGCTTGAAAACTGGTCATCTGTGAAACCAAAGTCCATATGATAAAAAGATATATTTTGCTGGTTTCTATACCCAGTTTCACTGGTCATTTCCGTTTATCTTTGAAACACTACTAACGAATTGCTATAACATTTTGAGCCAACAATTACCAACATGCATGACTGTTATGCTAACATTACACAACAACGTCCCCAGGGATTTCTCTGCTTGCAATATGGCAGGTGTAGAAATCCCCGCACAAGGCTGCCAAAAATACCCCAAGGATTGTGGAGTGTTTTGTCAAACGACAAAGGATATTAGTTTCACGCGACAACTGAATATGCCAGGATGTGTGGAGTATTTTGGCAGTCTTGTCCAGGACCTCACTTTTAAAAATGGAAAAGGCCATCAACAGAGTTAATTTTGTGCCTGCACGTGGGGGAATGGACTGGCATTCGATACATACCTTGGTAACAGCATCTGGATGGAAAACCCAAGTTTGAAAACCATAGCTTATGTGAACATCGCCATTAGCATCAATTTTAATTATTTTGCCAACTTTGCCTATGCACTACAATAAAAGGACAAACATAATAATAAGTACGTATGTACGATCATTTCGATCATTTAAGCTTTCGCTTGAGTTTGCGTTTACGTCGCTCGTTTGATGCCATCCTTTAGAAATAACTGACAGCCTTGGAAATATTGCTAACCTGTTCCATGTTATCAACCCAGCCTCCATGACCAGCAGACATGGCTTTCAGCACCTCTGCATCTAGGCACACAGATACTCGGTCTCCGACACTCAATCGATTTGTATTGGGCCGCCGTCGGGTTTCTCCGACTTTTGCCAAACATTCACGATAATATGACGGCCCAGTCGCCGAAGTTGTGCATTTGAGATCCACCTAAAAGAAATTAAAAAGTCTGAATACATACACCTTTTTCAACTGGGATACTTTGGTGTAATACGACAATCTATTGTGTAACACGGTAGGATGTCCTGCTTGTTCTCTTTTCCTTATAAGGTAACATGACGTCACAGTGGAATAATAAAAGTCTGCAAAACGTAGAAAATGCACCAACCCCCCCCCCCCCTCCTTGCCCTCTCCCTCCCCCTCGCCCATTTTTCTAGATGGAAAGCAAGTCCATCGCAAGGATACCCCAACATTTCTTTACGTTTCTGTAACTGTATAGCTATAGCTGTAGTTATTTGACTGCACTCACTGGGCGTTCTGGAACAGTTTGGGTAACCAGGATTAGTTAGATAGGTTGATGGTTTCCAAAGGCAACCATCAACCTCCATTAACCAATAAAAGCTCATATTGGTTACCCAAACGATCCCAGAAATCGCAGTGCTGCAATCGCTGGTGCTTAGTCTCCCCAAAGTTTCAGGAGTAGCGAACTACAGGTTCAATTATGGTGGCCGATCTAGACTTTATCGTAAGGGGGGAGAGATTAGTGATGTGGGGGGGGGGGGGGGGTAGCGCATAAGAGGGGGGAGGAGACCGGAGTAAAAGAATGCACTTCCCGCAAACCTACCGACCCCATGTGACCTGTTCTGTATGTGTTTCTACTAAGCACATTCCACGTGACTTTGGCACCAGCCCTCTCCACGCCATTCCAAGCAGTGAGTTCTGTTAATGTCCCAATTCGACCGCTGCCACCATCTTGTTCACCCCACTTCCAATCTCTACCACGAGTCACTCTTGCTCCAGGAAAAAAGCCTTTGGATTGTCGCTTTGTGTGGTTGGAACGTTTACCAACTGGGATTCTAAGAAAAAGAAGGAAGTATTAGTTGCAGGATGGGTAACAGAATTAGGTTGAATAAACAAACAAAAACAACGCACGC
>JAJGOT010000011.1:3435000-3506955 GCA_022457155.1 Cladopsammia gracilis
CTCTCCAGCGTTTAATACAAAAAATGAATTGGGCCAAGTATAAAAAAAATTGGAGCTTGCACGCATTTATAAAGAAAATCTGAGAAAAAAAAAACCTGCAGGCTTGCACCTCCCCCCAAAAAAAATCCTGCAGGAAACTCAGGCCGAAAAAAAAATTCATACACTGAAAATTTTTTGACCCCCCTCCCAGGATTTCTAATGGTCCACCCCTTACAAATATGGTGCTGTTTTGAAGAAATCACAACAAAAACAATCAACAAAAAGCGAGCACATTAGTTAACTAACACGGATTGGAATGGTTTTTACTTTACGAGTTTATATAATTCGCTGAATACGCCTAAGAAAGTTCTTCGATTTTGACAAACACAAGCGTTCTCTTTTACAACGATGGAATTCATTTGACCTTGTCCTAAATTGGAGCGTTGCAAAACATGGTAATTCTAAACTCTTGCTTCTACCTCAAAATCTGAAAAATATAACTCTAAAATCGAACCTTTTTTGTATTCGATTAATTTTTATTTTGAATTTTTCATCGACCAGCGATAACTACTTCCGCCTTCGGAGAAATGTTATTCAAAAAATACTGATCAATGTATGTTGTGTGCTGAAAAGGTGTACATAATTACAGCAGTGAATTTGCAGAACTTTGCATGCTAGTGTGCTATAGTATAACTTCTGGTAGAGTTGTAAATCAAATTGTTTCTCGTTCGAGCATGTTCGGTTTATTCGACGAATGTTCCGTGAAGCTGAAGTTGAAGGCGAGTAGACGATGTTTGTTATTGAATTTGCAAGTCCACAGATCTGTTATTGAACTAAATCTCATTATCTGTGCTATATGTAAAATACGACACCTATTCCTTTTACCGCAGTTACTAAGTTTATGTACAAAAAGACTGCTAAAGGTACACAAGACAATGAACTTATGGAGTCAAGCTGAAACAAAATAAAAAGGCTTGATCCATGATCATGCAGTTTTAATTTGTAGAAATTATGATATGAGCCTGTTATAGATCGTCGAACTTTTGGCGACAGTTTTTTTTTATATTTAAGATGTTAAGACAATCACTGAGTCAAATTTGGTACCGAGTTAAAATGTTACAAACATTTCAGTTAAAAAGTATTGATATACACGCGCACATACACAAATCACCCATGAACTCGTTCGAGCATGTCAGAAGACGAAGCGAAAATAAAGCTATAATCATTAATCGATGTTGCCGTTGTTTTATAAAGCGATTTTTTCGTGACCAGATCCGAAAATGAATAATTTACTTGCCTGTTTGAGCATTGTCGTAGACGCGAAGATCAAACTTTCCCGAATGGCCTGTACGATAGTTCGCTTGCTTCCCCGAATCCCAATAAACCAAAACAGTACCGTCGGGAAGGTTTCCATCTTGTCCAAGTTGGACGACCGTTCCAACATTGCCTTCTCCTCCGTCTTGCTCTCCCCACATCCAGTCTGGACCCCTAACAACTCGCAAACCAATCTCCATTTTCTTGTTTTTCCACTCTCAGGGTCTGAGTCCTAATTATAAGACTCGAACAAAGTCACATTTTAGGTGACCGCCATTTTGAACGGCGATAAAAATAGTGTGCGAAAACGACGAGGTTGCGTGACAGCAGTTTTCTCTTCCGGGAAAATTCCCTGTGATGACGCATATGCCGCTATGCCTCTCTGGGGTACCTTCGGGAAATGAAGTATGAACGCTTTTGAGAAGTTTGTTACAACCAAAGCATATTCTTGAGCGAGAGAATTTTTGTGAGATATTTTTTTTACCCTGAATTCACAATTTTGCGCAAAAGAGCTTTTAAGAAGGATCAGTCAGGCCAATGCGCCATGAACCTCCATTTACTGGTCAGCAGGATCATCTAGATTCAAAAATTAGTTTGTGTACTGAGCATGAAGTTTCTTCAGGTAATATCATTCACACAGACTTCATTGATTTCATTGGGATATAAAAATAAAACGTAGTTTCTGTGACAAAGTTTTGCTCTCAAGGAACAAATACTGTTCTTTAACATAGCATGACTTCTGTTGTATTCTACACGCTCGACATTTATAGGGATAATTGTCATAATCCCTTTAGTTTTCTTTTTCTTTAACCGGGCGAGGCTTAACCTAAATTTGAATGAAATTTTAAGAAGTTTAAAGAACGGATAGAAGAAAGAAAATGAGTTTTGGAACACCAACAGACAGTTAATACCCACGCAAGAGCACCACAGGTTGTTGTCCGTCTATTAATTATGAACTACAAATTTTAATTTTAAAACTTCACTAAATCTTCAATATTTCTTATTTCTTTTAATTTTACAAATCCTTTGAGAAAAACTATTTCCTCCCAAACATACCCAAAAATCACCCAAAAATTTACAAACATCCCATAACATAGCTAGATTCATGCGATGAGCATAGCCTGAGTTTTTGGATTGCTTGAAACGTGAACGAGATATTTCCATTAAAGCCATGTCAAGTTGCGGAAAAATGCCTTAATAGATTAATTCTAAACTTGGGGATTTTTATTCCCATGCACTATCTTTCTCCAAACGCCCTTGCGCTGTTTCTTTTCTGGTGCGCGCGTGAGGGATTGATTTCGTATTTTGCAATTTTTATAACCTCTTCGGGGACAGTCGTTGGTGAGTTACCCCTAACCGTCAAAACCTCCTCCTATGAGTCAAATAAATTTGATGTAAAAGGGGACTATTTTCAGGAATTTTGCAGATAAATAAATACAGAATAAACTAGTAGCAACTTGTTACTGACAAGAGACTTTAGAAATAGTTTATGAGGAATTGCTGTAATTTCTTCTTATTAATATATTTAGTTTTGTACTTAATCTCGGTTCTAGTCCCTTTTTACTGCTATATAAATATGGTTTTTAACACTGTAACGGTCACTTTTGAAAATGTATGTAGTAGCATACGAAACGTCAAGTTTTATCAAAAATGAATAAGTTCAATATGTTTATCACCGCGGTTTGTGTTCTATTTCTCATCAATGCAAGCTACGATGGCCCAAGAACAAAAGTCTTCTTACAGTATTTAAGTCTTTGCATATTTTTTTTCGGAGAATTTTCTAGCTTCCCGGCTGTTATGTATATTTGGCCTTAATAAATAAACTTACCTCGAGCAAAACCTTTGAACGAGAGCGTCCTCTATCTCCGTCGCTGATTTCCCTTTCGTAAACGGTCGATGCCATTTTAGAATGGCAGCCGTTTACGAAAGGGAAATCTGCATCTCCCCCGGACGGAATGTTTGTCGACGAATAAGCTGGAAGTATGCAACTAACCAAGACCACCGCTTTTGGCGCGTCGTGTAATTTAAAAGCTTGGTTTTCACTAGCGACGCAAGCACAAGCGCAAGCGCCAGCACAAGCGCAAACACAACTTAGCACAAGCACAAGCACAAGCACAAGCGCAAGCAAAAGCGAAAACATAACAGCTCTAAATCGCCGTGAAGATGGCTTCGACGCAAGCATAAGCACAATCGCAAGCACAAGCACAAGGATCAAAATTTTTCCTCTTTCTTGAAACACCTAGAGGTTTGACTGTATTTACTTATTAATTTTTGACAACATGCTACCAAAGACATTTAATAATTAAGATCTTCCAACTGAACAAAGGGTTAAATGATTATAATTCCTGAGGATCAATAAAAATCAAAAATCAAACACGCGCGAACTGAACTAATGTGAATGTGTGGGTAAAATGTGTGTACACGTATAGCCTGTTCCAGACATTCAGATAGTGGGGAAAGCGCGGATAGGTGGGGAAGGCGTGAAGACAGGCGAGCGAAAAAAATGAGCTTCCTCTCCGCAGTCTCCCCGCATTTTTTTCTCGCTTTTAATTTTCTTCGCGCCTTCCCCTACAATTCGCGCTTTCCCCACTATCTGAACGCCCGGAACAGGCTAGTACATGGACTTTCCCTGGAAGGACTCATGTGGGATTTCGCGGGGTACTCACACATAAAACTGATGGCGCGCTCGTGGTACAGGGGGTCAGTATCACTAATAACGGTTTAAATGTGCAAAGAAGCTTTCTTGGGAGACTAGCTGGTTCCTTTACACAAAATGAATAAGCTTGATTTCTCTTGTTGACTGCTTTATTTTTCAACAGTGTTCTCAGGTTGACTACAAATCTCTGTTTATTTCTTCATTTCTTCTTTTTAAGTTGACTGGTCGAGAAACTCGCGAAACTAGTTTCAGAGATAATGAAGGCTAACGTAAGTCTTCTGTGATTGGCTAAGACAAGTCATTAACATATATTCCTTAGAGATATTCGTCAGTGACAAAGCTGACTTCAAGCTGACTTCCCTTTTAATTTTCACAAACGTTCCCGAAACGTCCAGTCAAAATAAAACGAGAACGGTAATATGAAAATTCACAAGAAACATTCTTATATAAAAATATTTAGGATTTTCAACGAAAAGAACAGTTAAAGTGTAGTTCGAAAAATGTTACAGGACGTTGAGACTAGCTTGTTGCCAAGATTCTTTATTAACAATGATTGGCTAGAACCTTCCATAATTTGAGTATAGTATTTCTACGTATGTCCTTACAAGTTTCGGAGTTTTTAATTAAAGTGCAAATACGTTTTCAAGAGCGAGATATGAATTGACTAGCAATAAACAATTAGAAATATTTAATAGTATTTACATCTGGAAAACAATCGAATAGAAAATTTTTGAACATTATTGGCGCGTTTTCCTGCGCAACTCAGTGGAATATCTGAACATAAATATTCTTAGTAGAAAGTCACAAAATTGTGATTTTTAGTTCTTTTTCAAATGGCACTGACAAAGCGAACGACGGGTAGTAAATTCTTGGTTTACTTTTATTGTTTCTGTAATAAGCAATCGTCTTCAAAATCCAAAATGGCTTCCAAACTTTTATTTTTCATTTGAAAACGTTGTGAATGCTGTGCAGCTTAATTTATTTTTATGGTTTACAGCTGCTACAAATTTTCTCTGCTAAAGCTCTACGATCTACGTATTTATGGCACAATGCTTGGTGTAAAACTCGGTATGTGGCGGCTGAGCCATCTCTTTCTTTCCATGCTATTAGCATTGCGTATACTTTCTCACACTTTTTCTGGTTGTCTTCATGAAACCCACGGAGCATTCCTTTATCAAATTTTAGCTGACGTCCAAGTGACATCCAATCTCCAATTCTTCTTGATAGAAATTCTAGCTCATCATCAGATGGACTTCCCTCTTTAACTGCAACTGCAAAGAAAAAGGTATGATCGAATGTAGGAATAAATTAAAATGAAACAAAACCTAATAAAGTATCAAGAAATAAACGAAGGAATGAACAAAAGTTTGCTCGTAGCCAGGTCCACTTCGAGTCATGAGTCAAATTCGTGTCAACGGATGTCAAACATGGATTGCAACTGGGAAAAAAGCCATTTTTTCAAGTTCTACCGCTTAAACTAATTCGTATGATTATTCTATATTGTCAGGAAGCCTATAGTGCATAAGCCCCCCGCTTCTATATAGGCTTCCTTGTCACTACCACATTAAACATTTTGTAGTCTATCGTCTTTTAAGTTATTATAAATTTCTAGTGTGTTGTATTATTATTATAATTGTTATTATTATTATTATTATTATTATTATTATTATTATTATATGCATATATATATATTTTAATGTGGTTAATGGCAAAATAAATAAAATGGAAATGGTAATAAACAGATAGGGGCTTATTCTTTGAAAATTCACTTAATATCTTAGTTTTTGTAGCGTAATGCGAAGGATTTTTTAATCGCATGTTTAAGTAATGATCCGCATAAAAAGGATAGTGCTGAACGGCAATGCACAATGGAATGTCAACTTTTTTCATTGTTACAACTTAGTGATCTCATTGGCCTAGACTCAAAAACCGCTAAAAAGTTAAGGTTCAAGGTGCATTTTGTGTAATGTTTTCAAGGTTTCAAGTATTTTGAGCCCCAATCGCACAACATGCAATTTTTAAAAGAAATTGTATTTGGGGAACTTCATCAAAGAAGCAAAATTATTAGCTATTGTTTTCTGCTATTCCGATTGGTTAAGCACGAACATTTCCTAAAATTTATTTGACACAAATGGATTTTCTTTTTTTATAATGAAATATAATTGTGAACCATCAGCTCTTCCCCTATTCTTGAAATCAAAGATATCCTATGTGGGAAAGAGGCAATGCCGCAGAACAATGAAGTTTACTATGGTTCTTATGGTTCTTATCGTCCGTTGTTCCTGATTTTCGTATTCCGGCGTTTCCAGCGTTCCATCTTATTTTTTTGGTTTTATATATCCTCTTGACTCCGACCCTAGTACAAAAGCCGTTATGAAGAAAGCCTGTAAATCGAACACAGTTGTTTTTGTTTCAATCAAGTGTTTTGATATATGTTATAACATTTAAGAAACGCAATGCTACCTGGATGACCCATGCTCTCAGGAAGCTGAGAAGTGGAACACGAAGAAACTTTCTTGGATTCAGCAGATATCTTCACTTCTTCTTTGGACATATCTGTAAACATTTATGAGAACAATATTTTATGTTGCTTTTCTCCATTTCCTGTGTCTTTATTATCATTAATAAGTGACAGAAACTTACTCATAAATGTCATATATATATATATATATATATATATATATATATATATATATATATATATATATATATATATATATATATATATATATATATATATTAAGTCATTGTTGTAACCGTATTTACCGTATTTAAGTCTCATGTGTAACTTGTCTGTATAACTGATGAAGGTCGAGAGACCGAAACGTTTTTAAACTAAATTTTTATATTTTTTATACCAAAAGTTGTCCATTTTCGGTCTTTTTAACTAGTTTTTTATCATATCCACCGAATCCGGACTGTGAATCCATTATTGTGATCCTTTTGGTATGACATCTTTCGTTGGCTCAGGCAGCACCTTCAAAACCGTCTATATTAATATATATATATATAATTAATATATATATATCCGAGGTATTGTTTGCGAGTATTGGGCCAGAAATATGATGTATCTTTATAACGATATGTTTGAAGTGGGTTCAAAATTTTTGAAAACAGCTGTATATATATCTAGCTCGGATTTTTGAAAACCATGTCACTCTAAGTACGCTTCTGAGCAGTAAATAGTGTTGCTAGTCTTTTTTCTATTGCCCTCGTTCCCTTTCCCTCTTCTTTGTGATTTTCGGGATGATCGGGGTCATAACAACCCTTTTGTGGCCTAGTTGTAGGCAACATATTTCACACCCCTCCAACCAATGTTGTTTGCAGTGGATTTTTGTCTACAAACATTTCTGGAAACAAAGAGCCAACATTGGGTGAGGGGAGGGGGAGGTTGAGGAGTGGAGGAGTGCATGATTTTCACGCGGGCAATTTATAGGTCTTGGCGGCGATTGAATAAACATATTCACATTCATCTATGTTCACTATCATCGGGTATATTACGAACTCACAATTGACCATCTATCCATGTGGCTTGATAACTCAGTGGATGGAGCATTGCACCGGTATCGCAAGGTCATGGGTTCGAATCCCGTTCAAGCCTGAATTTTTTTTAGGTTGCTTTTTCAACTGCTTAAGTTGAGAGCACACTGCGAGGATCACAAACTTCAGTCATATCTTAATTCTGTAGGTAAGCTGTTCCACAACTGAGCTCCACTGTACAAAAAACTTATTTTCAGATAATCAGTGCAAGGTTGTGGAACTAGTTTGTTTTCGGTATTCCTTAAGGTTACAGTGTACCTTCAGATCGAAAATTTATTGAAAATTTTTTTTTGGCGTTAAAATAAAGTTTACAGAATGAACTTTCATCCAAAAAAAAGTATCGAAAAAAAGTGAAAATTGACGGAGAAATGACGGTATAACTTTTGTGGGCGGAGTTTGTTTATTAAGCGATATGTTTTTTTAAGCGCCGTTTTCTCAAAGTTAATTTTTCGCTTGTTGGGGACACTTTAAAAAGCTACAAATAAAAGGGAATTTGTTCTATTTTCCTTAAATTTGGACAGAAGCTAGGCTAACAAATAATCAACAAAAACGTGTCGGCGAATTTCGTAATTCCGAAAAATTTTTCGTCAAGAGGCATTTCCGTGCGATCATTCCAATTTTTTTCCTCCCCTTTTGGAAAATATTCTGTAACTTTTCACTGCAATTGAATATGGAAAATCGCCGACACGTTGTTTTAGCGCTTCGTGTCCGGAAACCCGAGAACAAATCAAATTAGCAAAATATAATAATCGCTTTGAGTTATAGCGCTTTAAAGCTGATTCGGACGTTCGAATTTAGACGTCGTAAAAAATTCGACAATTCATTTTATTACCAAATGGTTTCCATATTTAGATAGCCAGCTCTATAAGCTTTAATTTGATATCTGGGTTTAGGTATATTTAGTGTAATCTTAAGACGCTAGAGCTGTTATACTGGAGACACCCCCGAAGGTACACTGTAACCTTAAACAATAAGCATTCGCGTTCGCGTTCGAGTGTTTGATATAGCTTCTTAAACTGGTCATTAAAATACAGAGAAAACGAAAAATAAAATCGCCAAAATCTATGATAATTAACATCCGGTTTCCAAACCACCGTCACGCTTATGATTTTCTTTGTTCAAACTTGATGAATTTTTAATGAGGTTGAGAAATAAGCAATGGCAACATTATGTTGATCTTTACCCTGAGCAAGGTGGGTATCACTCGCTGTCTTCCCAGCTGTATCATCTCCGGTACAACTCTTGACAGGTGACTTTTGTTCGGTGGGTTTTTCTGCACCTATATACGAGAATAAACAAGAAGCTTTTGATAAGTTATGTACACAACTCTTACAAACGTTATAATATTATAGGATTCACACATACATTTGCTTTAATTATTGATCTAGCAACACCTACATGCATGGTGTATGATATATGGAATGACTTCAACCAAAAAAAACTGTCAGTTTTTAAACTCACTTAGCAAAACACGTAATAATCACACGACAGATCATATTTCAGGAAAGAATAAACATGATTGTGGTGATGAAAAGACACGTCAAACATGTATATAAATAGTTTTAAGTTTAAATTCTTACCATAAACCGTCTTGCACATCCTTTCAACAAGGGATTCACATTGCGTCTCCCAGTTGTATGTCTCTTCATACTTCCTCTGCAATATTTGGATCTCTTCAAACCGCTGTGTTCTAGGTTTGTGAAGGAGAGCAGCGATTGCCTTGGCCCATTCTTTGGGGTCATCAGACTGAACCAGAAACGACATGCCAAATGGAACACCACGCAGTGCTTCTCCGAACCCAGAGTTGCCACTCACCAGAATGGGAACACCAGCTGACATGGCTTCCAGTGCTGTCAAGCCAAATCCCTCCGTTCTCGATGGCATGATGGCGACATCGACTTCAGAAAACAACTCTTTCAATCTTTCCTTGTTTTGTACATATGATCTGACAGTCAGCTGGTTTTTTGAAATGCCAGTCTTGAGTAAGGTTTCTGCGACTTCGTCTTGCTTTCCATCAGGTGCACCCACAAAGATCAGACGGTAAGAACTGTCCTTCAATTCAACTATTGCACTGGCAGCAATGTCATATCCTTTGAGGCTAAGGTCTTCAGAATCACCACGGCCAAACGTTAACACTTTAAACTTGGCAGTCTCCTGTTCAGAGTGTTTCACGTCTGCAAAGTCTGCAAAAATGCCAGGTGTGAGCTGGAAGACATCTTGATGACATAAACGCAGACAGGATGAGAAAGCTTGTGCCAACTTGGGCCCAACTGCCACAACAAGATCTGCAAGTTTGCACAGGTCGACTTCAGCTCTGTTCTTCTCTTCACCTTTGGCTATGGCTGTAGGGTAGTTCTTGTGCATTGCCAGTTCTTCAGGTGCCGTATGAACGACCTGAACCCACTTGCAACGATGGTACTCTCTGATAACTTGGACTGGTTTACCAAACTTTGCACCATGACCTATGATAATGTCAATGGTAAGGTCTCTTGGTAGAAAACTCAACCAGTCAAGGGGATCACTGAAGCATGGGCGACGCTTCGCTTCTCTGATAGAGATGTTGTGACTTTGAGCAGTTCTCTTATCCTCTTCACTGCATACAAACTCGGGAACTAAGAGAGTGACATTTACTTTAGAGTGTTTTGCCAAGAGAATAGCGAGTGTTCTGTTAATGGTTGACAGGCCACCCTTAGATGATGCCCACTCGTTAGCCAGGAGAGCAACTTTTAATGTTTCAGCAGAATGCCCTGAGCGACTTTGTGCTGGGTCGAGTGAGGTGGAAGGATGCAATTCCTGTAAGGGAATCAAAATTTGAAAGATACTTGAATCTTTTCCAGAAGACCTAGATTCAAAGTAACTGAATTTCCCAAAAGTTATTACGCCATTATTATGCGACGACGAAAAGGATGTACAATGTTTGTTCCACAGCAAGAATAATCAGGTGATAAAATTATTGTAAAGTGTACTTCATTAGAATCCTGATAACTTGAAATGTCAGAGGAAATACAAAACTGTTTGTGTTTGAGAGAAAGAAATTTTGAGATATCAAGGCAATCAAGGGTCAAATTAAAGAGACACTGCCGCGGCTGACATATACCTACCTACCTACCTACCTACCTACCTACCTACCCACCCACCTACCCACCCACCTGCCCACCCACCTACCCACCCACCTACCCACCCACCCACCCACCCACCCACCCACCCACCTACCCAGCCACCTACCCACCCACCTACCCACCCACCTACCCACCCACCTACGCACCCACCCAACCACCCACCCACCCACCCACCCACCTACCCACCCACCTACCCACCCACCTACCCACCCACCTACCCACCCACCTACCCACCCACCCACCCACCTACCCAGCCACCTACCCACCCACCTACCCACCCACCTACCCACCCACCTACCCACCCACCCAACCACCCACCCACCCACCAACCCACCCACCTACTTACCTACCTACCCACATACATACATACATTATTACAATATTATTACTATTATTATTTAAACAGCCTATAATCTAATGCACATGTACATATTAAGCCATATCTTCTTAAACAAAGACAATAGGCTAAACCCATTAATGACATACAATTTTCCCTTTCAAACGTACTGCGTTGCTAGAAATTGGATTTTATGTTGTACTGTACCTGGCTTGTTCTCTGTGAAATGCATTTATCCACTCCATCGTGGCCACATGACGCTTCACAGTTTGGGCGTTTTTGATCAGCTAGAAGGTTTATCAAGAAGAATTAAAGATTGTTGCGAATCCGGTGACTTCTGTCACCACATTCGTTTTCCCGTTTATACAAGTGTGAATCCGGAGTAAAAAGTACCCTGATTGCAAATAAAAATTGTATGATCGTAAACGTGTGGGATTTTTAATCTTTATAGTCATATCCAACTTTTTACACTCCCCTTGGGCTATGTGTATCTATTTTGCATATCTCTGTCGTTCGAACCTCTTCCCAAGTTAAATCTTGCCTTGCCAAATCTTAACTAAATTCGCCTGGGTGCGAGGGGCTATGTTGATTGGCTGCAGATGTACATTACATTTACAGTGAGTATTACATTCATGGCTGTTTATTACATTCATGGGTGATGCAGAGGTGCTGTGCTGTTCTTGATAGTTTTCACTCAAGTGACCTTCAGTCCTGTGGGACTCAAATGACAAAAGCCATGGCGGCCATGTTGGTGCACATAACAAAAGAAGTTCATTAAAATTCTTTTATAGGTATGCACCAACATGGCCGCCGTGACGCAACGTGAAAACCACCTATAGGTATCTTATCTCAAACTATTTAAAACCTATCAAAATCAATGCTCTCTCTTTTATTTCTTTGTGCCTAGGCCGGTTGAAGAAAAACTCGGGCCGTACTCAAGACCGAGGGCACAGTTTTTCCTATACGGACCGACCAAGGCCGGTAAATAACTTATTATTTTTTCCTACTTCAATTCTGCGATTTGCCGAGAAAATCGTGATAGCGGAGCCCACGGGCCGAAGGCCCGGCGGAGCACCATACTCATAGAACCTATGCCCGTCATTTTTCATGGTCATGGCTAGCGGAATGTTTCGCGGGCGCGCGTGTGCCGCCCTCCGTCCGCCGTCGCGCAGGACTAGCTCGTGAGCGCGTATGACATCGCAAAACATGCGCGTACGACGTCATGTTGAAACCAAAGCGAGGCTTTGTTTTTCGCGCGGTTATAAGGCCGAATGCACGTCAGCTGGGAAAACACTTTAATTGATGTTTTGCTGTGTTAACTGAGCGGAGAAAACGGTTTAAATTAAAGTCGTTATTTTCCTGCATTTTTTCGCGGTTTGCTACACAAGACAGGGATACTAATTAAGGGATACTCAGAAGCCGCTTTAGTGGAAAAAGAAGAGCTTTCAGGGATAAAATCTTGCTTCGAGGAACTATATACGTTTTTAGCAATGCGAGAGATGGGTTCGTTTTATGGATTTCAGCACCAAAGCGGAGATTTAAAGAATTTCTAAGCACAGTCGTTAATTTTGGAAAATTGTTTATAAACGTGTAGCTTAAATTCAGTTGTATTAATTTCTTGAATTTCATCGAAGACACGGCTCGGCCTCGATGCGCTATAAATGGTACGCGTTTTGCTTTTAAACATAAACTAATGGAGATTTGAATAAAATTTTTCGAAAGATTGTGTTGTCCATTTTTATGTGTTTGTTCATTCATTACATAGATTGAAAAGCGATTTTATGTAAACAAAACAAGACTTAGATTTTATACTCGCGTCGTCTTATGTAAATATGTTTGTGTATTTTTGCAAATCAGTTTCTCTGGCATTTTTTGACAAGCAAGAACTGTATTTTATTCGGAAAATAGTCGTAATAGTTATTCTAGACGGAGAAAAAGTTGTTTTTGTGAACTTTTGTACGGCCGGTCTAAATGTACTGTGCAGACGGTCGGATAATACTGTTTTTGAGAATTGCTAAAATTGAAAAAATAGCCCGGTCATCAATCTTAATTCTTGTGCTTCCCTTCCGAGTCAAGCGCAACTCATTCATAGCAGTGCGAAAGCTCAAACTGAGCTATTCTAATTTAAAAATCACATTTTCTTGAATGAAAACTTACAGAATTATGATAAAGGATGGTAACGACTGCGAAATAAAAGCATTCAAACCAAGCAATGTAGTGAAAGTCCAAATTATCTCGTAAAATCCGATCGCGAAATTGCGTGTATTAAAATTTATATTGACAACAAGATAGTACAAAACTAGAGTCAAATGACAAATTTAAGCAAGGCTTTTTAATGAAAATTCACAGAATCTAGATTAGAAGAAAAGAAAAACGGAAAAATAAGAACACTTAAATCAAATGGAGTCAAGAACTTCGTAAACAAGCGCAAGGTTGTCTAATTACAGTATTTTTTTAAGCCAAAAGCCGCTTTGTGACAAAACAACAACAAAGGCCAAACAAACTATGAAATCAGCAAATCATAAAATCCAAACTTGTACTCGCCTTTTTGAGGAATAACATTGGCCTTTAATTTTACGGCTGATTTCTCCTTCCACTTAGTTTAATCTCTCTTTCTTCATTGAGTCTTTTTGATACCTCGTCTTTAGCGTGTTTTCGGATCTTTGTATGTCGAAATGGCGAGTAATTTACGGACAACAAACTAGTACAAAACTAGACTTTTTAATAAAAATTCACAGAATCTCTATTGGAAGATAAAACAAAACCGGAAAAATAAGAACAGTTAAATGAATGGAGCCAAAACCTTTGTAAAAGAAAGCGCTAGATTGCATTAATTACAGTACTGTAATGTTTATAAGCCACAAATGCCGCTTTGTAAAAACAACAACAAACGCAAAAACTACAAAATCGTAAAATCATAAAATCGAAACTTGTACTCGCCTTTTCGAGGAATAAAATTGGCCTTTATTTTTACGGCTAATTTCTTCTTCCACTCAGTTTGTTCGATCTTTCTTCATCGAGTCTTACCTCGTTTTCGATCGTTTAAGCGTAGTTAAGATCTCTAGCGTGTTGTCGGATCTTTTATGTCAGCCGATGTCAGCCATGATGAAACTTTGCTTTTCTTCATTGTCTTCTTTGTTTGTGTCGTTAAATCTTTTATCTTGCAAATAAAAATTCACTTTCGCTTTGGTAGCTTTCGTCTGGGTCCATAATTTACGAGAAAATTCAATGATATTAAGCAGTTAAAGAACAGAAAATCAATTCAGTGTCATAATCGTGAAAGTACGACCGGCAAACCCGGTCCGTATCGTACAAAGCTGGACCGGCTAAGAGCGCGTGATTAGCCAATCAGATTCAAGGATTAAGGATTACGGCCCGCTGAGATGCTTCAGAAAAAAATAAAACCTTAATATGCATCTCTAGGTGGACAACTGTCCAAGATGGACACCTGTGTAAGGCGGACACACCCGTAAGGTGGGCACCTGTCTAAGGCGGACACCTCACTAAGACGGACATCAGAGAAAGGCTGGTTCCGGCCGAATTACACTTAATTATCTGTAGCTAAACCCCCTGTAAAAGGTTGTTTTTATGCGAACATATTTCCGAACTCTAAGCTCCGCGAAACTAAGTCAGTTTATCTTTCACTTTCCCCTTTACTGACTGTTACAATCTTACGTTTATATTTTCCAGGTAGTTTTAAACGATTGGGCCACTAAAAATGAGACCGTTTCTCCAAACCGCAGTGTGTATTCTTCATATATCTTAAAATATTCCTTTCCCTCTTTACTCCCTAGTTTAAAAGCCATATATGAAGATAGCCTGTGTCATCTAGAACTTAACAATAGCTAAAATATATGGTTTATTACTACTAAAATACATATACACGATATACACGGTCACGATATAGACGATATACACGGTCACAAAAACCCCTACAAAGACATATGGAAACTCGGCCTCACCTCTGATCGAAAACCACTTTTCGAGTCCGGGAACCATTAGAATTTCATCACAAAAGCTATGTGGACAGTAGCTCAGTTGCCCATCTGGCAGAACTTTCATAGGGCAAATACAGTCCTCGTGGGTGCAGGAGACCTCTCCATAATTTGGACAATTGTTTTCCTTTTTCAGACAGTAAGGACATTCGACACATAATTCGTACGTTAAGTTTTTTAGCCAGGGTAGCTCGCGTGACAAATTTTGCATAGTGTCTTCCAAAAACGTTCGCACTATGATTGGTACTTCTTCTACTTTAGGTTTAGCTAATGACACATTATGTTCTTGCTTCATTTGCTTCAATACGATCTTAATGAACCTTTTCTTGCAAACAAGTATCAACTGATAAATCAACTCCTTCTCAATGAAGAACCGAGCTGCCCCATCGAAAAGGTTAGGTGGCACTTTGAATCCACTCATAGAGTACCATTTCGTACATCGTGACACGAGCTGTGAAAAGAGACCATGAGGCACAAAACCTCCCAGAAAGTGAAGAAACAATGGACATGGATCTGAAGGCGACAGCTTCATTTTACAAAGAGGTTCAGGCGGTGTTTTCAGTTGACAGGGTACAAAGTACATTTCATCTGTTGGCGAGGTGGCAAACTTGACGATCAAGCCAAACTGCTCCATCATGTTCAAGATGTCTTCTCTGGTTAGGCCTTCCTGACAAAACTTAGAAAACACGTGATCAACAAGTTCCACACTGAGGACACCTGTTGTTTCCATTGCTTTCCACAACTTGGAATATCCGCGTTCCTGACAAAAGACCGAAAAAAGACATAAAATAAAGGAAACTCCTTCGGGGTAGTTATTACAAGTATATAACCATTTTTATAATTCAACGCATTGATACACTGCCCAAATATGGTAAAAAAGTTATCGATATATGTTATGTCTACATGACGTATAACCAGCGATGGCGGTAAATCTCGCATTTTGAAGGAAAGTGAAAATGACTGCTGCCTGCAATTTCGTGTTTTTGGCGAAAAAGTTCGTGAACTATTAGTTAAAAAGGGGAAAAGAAAGAAAAAAAGAGAAGAAAAGAAAATAAAAGAGAAAAAATATTCTTCACATGATTGGACAAAAAAGGCGCGAAATTTTCGCGTTGTCGCGGTCGCAATGCTGGCGTAGCTGAATGAAAACTGGTTCAAAATTTAACCGCTCGACAAGAAGTGAATGAAGGAGCACAATTTTCGTGAAATTCCTTTGGTCATCATCTTCGGAATATGATATAGACTTGATGTTTCCTCAGAAAAGTTTCTGATCTCGTCATTACGGCTGTGGGAGCTAAAAAACGAGCATTTCAAGTTTGTAAACAACATTGATCGACTCAGCTCGTACTTCGATGTTTGAAAATTTGGTGCTTATGGAAGGGACTAAAAAGCCAAATCAACTACAGGTACGATGTTTTAACCGTTTCTTGTATCCTTTAACTGTGAATTTTTGCAAGCTTACTGTCCACGCTGCAGTTCTTTCCGACTTTTCGCCGCTATGTTTAGGTTCGTAGCCGTGTGTTTGTTCAATTTGTTTTGATTCTGAATTGAACTTTTTAAGATACGAAACACTTGTAACTAAGACATTCTATGCCATTTTACTGTGTTTTAATTCTTGTAGTCACTACTCTGTCCCCTTCTTTGAGTAGACGAAAGCTCTTCGTAGAAACTCTTAACTGATTGTGTACGCTAAATTAATTTTAGCTTGGCAAAAGTTTGGGCATTCACTGCTTGTTGTTTAAGAAATGGTGCGAGGTAAAATATGTATACATTAGTATACAGGTATACATTATGAGGACAAAGGTCATTCTTCAGTCCCAAATTCAACCTATAGTTATTTATAACTGTAATCTAAAGACTTGAGAACAATCATTCCAAACGTAGAAGATTAAATATGTTAAACCTCCATCGGAAAAGTTAATATATTTGACTATACAAAGAAAATTCGCTACCAAATCGCCGATTTACGTAATTTTAAAATTCTGATCACGTGACATGTCACGTGACCAAACTTTTGTGTTAAGGCAGAAGAAAACATCAAGATTAACATTCAGGGAAAATTTCATTCGATCTAGGTTTTCTCGGTGAAGATATTTAGTGTCAACCATATTTTCCGAACACACTTTAAACCCAGGCCTTAAACTGCTTGAGGACGGAGAAAATGTTGTTTTTGTGAATTTTTGTACGGTCTAAATATACTGTGCAGACGGTCGTGTAATACTGTTTTTGAGAATTGCTAAAATTGAAAAATAGCCCCGTCGTCAATCTTAATTCTTGTGCTTCCGACCTTTCACCTTAGTTAAGCTTATCATCGGCTTTCTGTTCAGAGAGCGACGCTGTTAGGCTCAGCCTATTATATCTATATATATATTAGGAGGTATTCTACACGTACCAACATCTAAGGGACCGAGAACTCGTGGGTATTGCTACCAAACAATCAGTAGAGGACTGCACAAACCAAGCAAGGTTATCATTAGAAAGGTACGTCCAATCGAGTGAAGAAGAACTGTTGAAAGCAGTTAGGGAAGACGATACTGGAAGTCAGGAAACAGCAACCAGCTTTAAAGCAAGAAGAAGGACTGAAAACACCAAGGAATGGAAAGAAAAGCCACTATATGGACAATTTGCAAGAGAGACTGAAGACCAGAGTAATGAGGAAACATGGACCAGGCTGAAGCAAGGAAGCCTGAAGAGAGAGACAGAAGCACTAATAATTACTGCACAAGATCAAGCAATACGAACAAACTACATCAAAGCAACAGTTGACAAATCCCAGACAGATGCTAAATGTAGAATGTGCCGGGACAAAAATGAAACTGTAAGCCACATCCTCAGTGGTTGCTGAAAATTGGTTCAGAAAGAATACAAGAAAAGACATGACAATGTGACCAGGGCAATCCACTGGGATCTGTCAGGAAAATGAGGATTCGACCGGAACGATAAATGGTATAATCACGTCCCTCAGAGCGTTCTGGAAAATGAGAACTACAAACTCCTTTGGGACTTCAGTATACGGACAGACCATAACATCGAGGCTAGGAGACCAGATTTAGTGCTTGTTGACAAAAGCGAGAAACGCTGTCAAATAATAGATGTGGCAATCCCAGAAGACAGTGGAGTAAAAGAAAAGGAGGACGAGAAGATTGAAAAGTACCAAAATCTTGCCAGAGAATTAAGAAGAATATGGGAAGTGAAAACAAAAGTTGAACCAATTGTAGTGGGGGCATTAGGAACAGTGCCGTTGCGATTGAATGGCAACTTAAAGGGTATAGGAGTAGACACATCAATACCCTAATCCAGAAATCTGCATTGCTGGGATCAGCAAGGATACTAAGAAAAGTATTGGAAATGTAAAGGACAGGAAAGAGAAACATTTTGGTGTTCCTTGGCAACTTGTTGTTGCTCGGCACCATTACTTTACCAGCTGCTATAAGAACTTAACTTTGCTGAGTAGTATGCCAATAAAATAATAATAGTAATAATAATAATAATAATAATAATAATAATAATAATAATAATTGCTCAAAGAGCTTTACATTACGAATATTAAAAAATAGACACAAATTAAAAATTAATATTAAAATTAATAAAAAAATTATTTAAAAAATACATTAATCAATAAAAATGGATTAAAAATATATAAATCAGAAATTAAAAGAAACGTTAAAAAGCTAGTTTAAAAAGGTACGTTTTTAAATGTTTTGAAATATTTTTAAATGTCATCAGATCCAAACACCGCGGTGTTTGGATACCTGATGAAACACTCTTTCGAGTGTTTGATATACAGCTTCTCAAAGTGATCGCCAAAATCTATGCAAATTAAGACAGGATATCAGAATCCCCCTCACGGTAGTGATTTCCTTTATGTTCTGGTCATGAATTATTAATGAATTTGAAAAAAAAGCTGTGAGGTACATGTAAGGTGCCATATGAACAATCATTTGAATACACATTTAGACGCTCGAGCTGCATCCTGACAGTAAAGATGACATTTTACTGATGGGTGAGCTTAGGTGATGGCAATATAAGCCAGGAATGAATCACACCAGTTCTTTTCAGTAAGTACATCAGTACAAGTCAGATAATTTAGATCCGTATGAAGTGGAGCGTATGTGTTGAGAGGTAAAATCCGTTCTCAGGTTGAATCAGTATTCAATCTAGGTTAAAGGGGCAGTATCACGAGGTTCCACGAGCGGCACTGTTCACTATTCGTGCACCGGAATTTTGGACAAAAATTGACTTTTTCTTTCTTCCGGCTATCAAAACGGACTTTTTTATTCAACAAATACCTCCACTTCTCGACGGCCTTTTTGAATTTGCTGAATCAAACTTGAAAACGTCGGCCCAGTTTTCAAGTTTCGCCCTCGTGATACTGCCCCTTTAAATGATTCATAAATGTGTACCCAGTATTCTATCTAGGTAAGCTAACCCTAACTAACCCTAGTTAATTCTAACACAAAGCTAACCATCACACCATTGCCAATATGTATCTTTGTGCTAGTGGTGATGGTTAGCCTTGTGTTAGAGTTAACTAGGGTTAGTTAGGGTTAGCTTACCTAGATAGAATACTGGGTACACATTTAACCTAGTTTGAATACCGATTCAATCTGAGAATGGATTTTACCTGCAATATATGCATTACTGGTACCGCTGGCTCAATAAATTAGATCAGTATGAGTCAGACTTGTGTAAAAAAGCTTATAGATTCGGGTCAGTCTGGTACATATCATGAGTGAGGTATAGTCACACTGATATAAGTCAGTCCGGAGCCATGCATGTCAGCACAAGTCAGCCGATTTGATACAAGTTAGGGTGTCATCCTCTGTGGTACATTGGTTATGCGCACGTAAGTTTTTTATTTCTTACCATGTCATTGAACGAACGAATGGTTATAAGTTGTTTGAAGACGTCAATGAGCCACCGAGCTTGGAGTACAACTGTGTTGCGATGTCTGAAAATCATGCCAAGGTCATGATAGAAATTCAACATGGTAACAGCCTCATCCTCATTTTCAATAAAGCAAATTTTCTGGATGATGGTTTGAAGTTGTTCGAGGTTCAAGTAATACGTTTTCTCAGCAACCAAGGCTCGGATAATTTTCTCGAAGTTAAACCACCTGAAAAGCACGTCAAGAAAAAAATTCAATAAGGCATAAAAACATGAAAGCTTACCCGTATAAACCCGAGTGCGCTTCTCTATATCACCCATATGTGGCACCAAAGAAGGTATCATGTTTATTTTTGCTATTTTAGTCCCAGTGACCTTTTAGATTTTAAGTTTAGACTGAAACAAGCAGCCGGTTACGGCTGGCTGTTAGGATTACGGACTAGTCAGTCACATGTAAAAGTTCAAATAAAGCAAATTTTGTTTCCAAAACCATGCATTTAAAAAACATGACTTCGTGACCTAAATATGCATTGTGTGAAATGAACGAGAACTGGATGATAGATGATGACGAGATGATAGATGAGAGCTCGCCGAGATCGAGCTTCTGCTGCTCATCATTCAATTTGGGGATGTCGTTATTATTGAGAAAGTTTAATTTAATAGATTCGCAAACCCTTGAGTCGTGGTTCCTATAAAGTTCTTTATAGAAGGTTTGAAGTTGTTTTTTTTATTGTTTTCGGGTTCAAGATTAGCTTTTCTTGAGCATCAAAGCCGTCGAATCGAAACCTTTCTGGATTCCTTACAGTCAAGATTTAGATAACAATATGCTTACCAACACGATCGATAAATCTTGTACTGTTTTAAGCCCGGTTTCCATATGATCGCTACGATCGCTGCGATCGCTGCGATCGCTGAAAAAAAAGTTCAGCGATCGTAGCGATCATATGGAAACCACTCTCCAGCGATCGTAGCGATCACAGCGATCGCAGCGACAACGATCGCTGCGATCGCTGTGATTCTATCTCAGCGATCGTAGCGATCGTAGCGATCATATGGAAACCACTCTCCAGCGATCGCAGCGATCGCAGCGATCGCAGCGACAGCAAAAATACCAAGATGCACAGCGTACGCCCACTCAAAGGGTGCGATTTGGCCCTTTTTATAGAAGAAGTGCAGAGATACGACTGTCTTTATATCAAATTTTAAAAACAATTCACAGCCGCTATGTTGAATTTCAAGAATGAGGCGAAACGATATTGTCAGACCCAGGTCCCCTCGATCTTCATTCACTTTCTCAGCGATCGTAGCGATCGCAGCGATCATATGGAAACCATCAATCGCTGCGATCGCTGAACTATTTTTTTCCGCGATTGCAGCGATCGCAACGATCGTAGCGATCGTAGCGATCGTAGCGATCATATGGAAACCGGGCTTAACATGCAAGAACTCTACAGAAAAAAATAACTCTTATTTCTAGACAATTTCAACGAATTCGGTCTCAAGTTTTAAACTATAAATACGAAAATGTGCGGTAGGCTTACACAGTAATTAGACCGAGAAAAGGATGCGTAATTTAATATATCAAATACGAGGAAGAGTGTTTCATCAGGATTTCCAAACACAAAAAAGTGGGACAATGGGCACGTTATCGTTATATAAATATCAATACATTACGCAGGAATTTCTTTTTAATTATTAAATCGATTCTTGACTATATATTTTCGATTATATTGTGCAAAAATGTCCTGGTCCAGATCAACAATAGTACTTAAGCCACGCGTCGAGAGCTTTTCGAAACCTTTCGAATGTGATGTAATGAAAATAACCAGATTCTTATTTAACTAATGAACACAAGATCACACCTGTTATTACAAACTTATTTATATGATCGGTGCAACAAATTACCGGTAAATCATATGAAACACAAGCGATGTTTATGCTATAAAACCAGTTTCCTCAAATAGACAACCGGCGACAAAAGTGTTGAGACACTTTCGTTTAAAGGGGTTTGTTTTGGGAAAATAACAAACCCGAACCCCCAACCTCCTCCTCCCAACTAAAGTTGCGTTTGTTGCTGCCCACAGACTGCCTGAGCACTTGTACAACATTGGATAGAGGTTGAGGGAGGGGGGGGATGAAGATCACGTTTTTCAGATACCCTTATGATATAAGTTTAAGAAAAGTTAGTCAAAAGTCCTTTTGGACAAAGTGTCTCAACTAATTTTGACGCCGATTGAAGGTAATATTCTGGAAATGAAAGGGTTGACAGACTGATTCCAAGCATGATACCGATATTTTCGGTCATCGACAAATCACTTCATTTCGCACTACTGGCAAACGAAATCCTCTACTATTTTCTTGTCAATGACTTCCCAAGCAACTTGGGTGATCACTTACTTACGAAAGCTTCCAGTAGCCATCAATTGCAATTGTCTAATACTTTTAAGAATAAACTGTTAACTGAAACAAATTATAATTAACAGTACTATTTTAATCGGGAAAAATAATGAGGTCAAGAGAGCATTAATTTTGCTTTTTCCAGTGTTTCAAACTGTAAAACTTACCGAAGGGGCACCTCCTCCCCCATGTATGGTTGTTGCTTCAACTCTTCGATCATTCGTTTCCGAAGTTGGCCAACCCCGTCACAAGACGATCCTTGGGTATTATCAACTGAGAAGAAAGGTCGGATCACATGACCTTCATAGTCCTTTCCAACAATTTCTTTCTGAATCTGTAATTCCATCTCCTTTATGTCTTGATGTGGTTTATCCGCATGTGTTCCTACAATGAATACTGGAGGCTGGCAGGAGCCAGGTGGCGGATCTTTTCTTGACTCTTTGTTTCCATCCATTTCTGGGTTTGATGAACACATAGTACTCACTGAAACCAGCCAAGACAACGTATTCTCCAAATTCGTTTCATAATTTGGGTTACTGAGAGGAATGTCATGAATACCTTGTCTAAAACAGGGCTGAGCAGTGTCTTTTAATCCTTTGCTGAGATTGTAAACCAGCATATAAAGTGCTCGTGGTGACAAAAAAGCTGGATAGGAAGCGTAATAAACATGTTGACCGGCAAAGTCCCACAGATCTAGAGTAATATGGTGTTCCATTGTCGTCCCATCAGTTTGCAAATACTTTTCAAGAAGATCAGTGAATTTTTCTGAAGGTTTAACAGGGTCGATATTCAATTCAGGTGTGACCGGTTCCCTGTTTATATTGTGGCTGGCCATGAGGGGATCACCTCGTCGTTCTTGAGTTTTCTCTGTCTATAAAGAGTTTTCAAATTACATAGTTAATCTATTATGCTTGTACATACTAAAAAAGGCTATTCTTAAGAAAATTAGCTCACACAATTTATACGTAGAAAAATAAAGGCTCCTACGAGCCTATTCGTGAATGCGAAACATTCTAAACCAAAAAAATTCACCTAAAAATTCATAGCGGCAAGACGTTGTTGCATATATAATTAAGGTTATGTTAATTGCGGTCAGGAGGTTCATGTTCAGAAAATCTGTGCCAGAGATTTTACGTACGGCCCGAGGGCATTCCTTAGTTTTAATTTTGTGTACAGAAATTATTAAACGTTCTGTTAAAAATATTAAAATATTTTGGGTTACCGAGTGCAAGTTGAATATTTGCACTAAGTAACTCGAGTCACACTTTCAAAACTTATAACCGTGACACGGAAAACATCTCGTAGTTGAAAAATGGTACCATTTGTTATTTTTTTAACGAATATAATCATTGAATAAAGAGATGAAAAACGGTGGCCTTAACCCCATTCGGACCGGGTTTTCCTTAGTCTTCTGGGACGGGGGGATTCCGCCCTAACCCCTCCGTAACTTCAAGAATATTAAAGTAGCTATGAAACTTAAAGGGTTTATAGAAAGTCCAAAACTGTGTAACCTAACGTAAGTCACGTGGTGTGATGACGTCATGTAAGTGGCGATATGAAGTAGAAGTGCAAAAATGGTCGAATGGCCGCCATCTTGGATCCGCTTTCTCTAATTTACATCATGTTGAAAAGCGCCAAAATTGAGTCAAAATTAAGGTGGCTCCAAGTAGTTTTTTGGGGTCACACTTCCCTTTTTGAATGCGCTTATACATAATCTTACTTTAGCTCAATGAATCTGAATTTGATATTAGGTGTTTGGCTTGGATGAAAGTTTTGGACGATGCTCTTTTTATGCTAATCACTGTTTCCATAGAGACAAATGCAGTTTTAAAAGGGTGAAAACGTCAAGCGAAACTGCATTTGAATGAAAAGCTCGATCTCTTTCTTGCCGAGGAGTTATTCAGAACAATTTCCAGGGAGTAATAATTTAAGTCTGGGGAAACTTTCGGTGATAATTTAATGATAATTTGTGAGATCTATGGAATGTTTTGACCGCGTATATTTCAAACATGAAAAGCACATGCTAAAAATGTTTCAGCGATTTATTCAAAATCGAACAGTTTAATTTGTTTTAAATTTCTCCATTTAGTGTGCTACACTGTGTAGATTATAGCGCATTTATTTACCGTTGCTATGGAAACAGTGTTTAGAATAAAAAGAGCATTGTCCAAAGCTTTCATCCAAACCTGACATCAGCTGGTATCAAATTCAGATTCATTGAACTGAAGTTAGATGATGTATAAGCGTATTCAAAAAGGGAAATATGACCCCAAAAGGCCAACATAGTCTTAAATAAAATACATATTGTAAAATGTACTAAAAGAAAGCTGTACATTTTCCATTTAAACTAAACAGAAAATTCAAAATTTGGGCAAAATACCCTTGTCAAAATATGATTACCATGAAAACTTCACAAGTCATGAACAAAAATCTGTCACATCAAACTGTGCAGAAAAAGTCACGAAGTTTGGTGAATATCGGTCAAATGCTACCAAAAGTTATATATAAAAGTTAAACGTCAGCGCGGGTACTCCCCCCGGTCTGAATACGGTTAAGAACTACACATTACGAAGTTCACTAGGAAAACTCAGGGGTAAAATGATTTCAAGTATATTTTCACGTAGGAACATTTCCATAAGCGCCACGAGTGATGACTGGGTAAATAACTTTCGCTACAGGTTTTCCTTCAGAGTAGACTTTTTTGGGTCGCAATTTTAGAAATAAACTACATTGAAAATTAAGACTTTCGATAAAGGTTACCAACTTCGTCAAACAGCCAAATAATATATACTCACATTAACACTGCATTTTTTTCACCTGACAATAAAAGGCAAACAGCTTTTGTAGCCAAACATTTATTAACTTCCTTGCGAAAATAACACTTGCCGTACTCTAATCAACATTTACCGTTGCTGTAGCGTTTTCCTCAGTATTGAAAAACCATTTAAAGTCACCAGATCGGTTTTAATTTTCGAGAACTTCACTTTCTTAATTTTTTCTTGAGTTTCGTCTTTGCATCTGGAACAGGTAAAAGGCCGCTATTTTAACTCAATTTTTTTTAATATAAACGTGATATAAAAATGCCAGGAATACATAGCAAGTTTACAACGAGTGAGCGAGTGGCAAATTCCCCACCAAACCGCGATAACTCGTTCATTGCGCTTACGCGCATTCATGAGTTTAAAATGAACTTAATTAAGTCGTAGCAAATTGAATGCTATTTACAGGAGTCTTCCACTTACAAATAAACGGGAAATGACGGTAACATATATAAGAATTGCTTTTTGCTAACGCTTTTATGGTTGATTGACAAGTTGAGAAAGAATGGTCCGCCAGGTCCCTTGAACATTGTGAGGGGTGATAACGTTTTGAAAGAGTCCAACTTTTTGGTGTTTTGTATTTTTTGTACATTCAGGGTACCAACCTGATTCGCATCCATCTCTCTATCTTTGTTGTTCAAGCTTTTCAACTTCTTCATCTTGTTCCTCAAGTTCACTTGTGTCAAAAAAGCCTATGAAAATAGAAAAGTTAGGGTAATAAATTAAAAATCGGGCTGGGAAAGCTAGTATCTTATGTGCGCAATGTTTACATTAAAGATCAAAATTTGGTTGGTTTTGAAAGCTAAGCAACACCATTCTAAGTTGACGAAACAAGTCGGGCTGGTTTGAAGAATAAAAAATAATTCACCATTTTACAGATTCTGATTTTATAATACGGTTCCGGGCCCGAAACGTTATCGAGACTTTCGAGAAACAGACCCATGGTCTTAGATGTGTTCAGGACGAAGAGAGAAGTGGGCTTCATAACACAGAGGATGGACAAAACCGTACGACGGTCTTGGTGAAAGACGGGGTAAAAGAGCTAATTGTCTGTTAGTTATTACACTAGGTTGTGTCGGTTGACCACGGACAGCTTAGTATGAAGTGGGAAATCTTGTTTTGAAAAGAAGCTATGCGACAGTGGAATGCATTCCACTTTTCGGTTATGTTCACAGGGGACCAACCATCTCCTTTTGAGATCATACCTCTTCAGTTTGTTTATCTTGAGCTTCTTTTTTTTCTTCTTCTTGTTCTTGTTCTAGTTCTTGTTCTTGCTCGTGTTCTTGTTGTTGTTGTTGTTGTTGTTCTCCTTCTTGTTGTTGTTGTTGTTGTTGTTCTTCTTCTTCTTCTTCTTCTTTAAGTTTTTCAGCCACCATCCTTGCAAGATCCGTCTCAAATTGCGACACCTCTAACTCTTCATTAGTAAGTTGCCAATTCTTGACTTGGTCGACGTCAACTTCGAATTTTGAAGGATTAACATCAATTCCTTCAGTGCTCTGCTCTTCAGGGTCAAATGGCAGACCTAACAAAGAATTCTTGAAACTCGTCTTGCCGGCTCGATCTTGTCCGATCAGCATGATTCGTGTACGGTACACCTTCACTTTTCCAGTCTTCAAGGCATTTTCAAATGCAAGCCTTGCTTTTGGTCCTCGCGCTTTGATCTCACTTGGAACTAATAGAGTAAAAGAACAATATTTTATTAATTTCAGTTAACTCCGTACATATTTTTCTTACCAGCACATATTAAACAGTTGCTTTCCAATTCAAAATTTACTGATACCTCTGGTTCACGCAGTAGTCATCACCAACAGCCTTTTTAAGGACTCCCTTCCCTCAAGCGATCACTTATAACTTCTGGGCCAAACAAAAGTCGCCAATAACAAGCTCCTTTTATTAATATGAACAGTATAGTTTATAGTGAACAATCAGTCGTCAAATAATGTGGTTTACTGCAGCTACATACATACAGACACGTATACACGTATGCATTCACACATACATACATACACACGCATACTTACATGCACTATACCGTATTTGATAAGTAGGTTAATAAATGGCATCCAAACGGCTGATGTGGACCTACTATTCATTACATTGCTTTGGAAATAAAGAATTTTAAATTTTTTGGCGGTGCAGCTGAGAGTTTAAATGTGCGCAACAACTTAAACAAGCATTTTTCACTCAGTTTGTAGATTTTCTAAGGCGAAGATGCAAATCAGAGGTCTTCTGAATGTTTGAACTGAAGAGAAACAATTATAAGGAACATTTAGCTGTATTTTTAGAATTCCTAAAAAAAATGAAAATTCGGCCGCCACGTTGGTGTACCAAATTAAAGTGGTACACCAAAACCAATTAAAGATCGTTTAAGATTTGTTAAAAATAGGCTAGTTATTTATTGTAATTTAGTTAATTATTTCGTTTTTCTTATCACTTGCTTGTTAACGAACTCTGCCATTATTAGTAAAAGTTATCTCCCTATACAAATAACTGAGACTCCCGAGTTCAAACCATTAATTTCACAACAGTCTTGTTAAGGACGTGTAGAGGCGCAGTGGTATAGCTAGTGTTTAGGGCGTTCGACTGCAGATCTGTAGGTCGGTGGTTTCAGACCTTGCTTTTGCCGTCGCGTTGTTTACTTAAGCAAACAAACTTCACCCCACATTGTCTGTCTCCACCCAGGGCCGAGTTGTTCGAAGGCCGATTAGCGCTAATCCAGTGTTCATTACCATGACAACTCATATGTTCTGTTGACAGTCAATCCAGGATTAGTGCTAATCAGGCTTTGAACAACTCGGCCCAGATGTATAAATGAGTACCAGTGACATAATGCTGGGGGTAACCCTGCAATGGACTAGCATCCCATTCAGGGGGGAGTAGTAATACTCCCAGTTGCTTCATGTGTGCAACTACTCTAATTCTACTTTAATTTCGACGATCCCTCTAGACAAACTACTGAAAAACCTAAAATTTAACATCAGTCACCAACGACACTTTTTCTCTAACGACTACCTTCGTCCTTACGTTCACACTAGAAAGACAACTGGTACTTATGACTTCAAACATCAGTCACGAAAGGACTGTCCTCGCCCAGTCAATCATAATAGACACAAAACTGGTATTCGTGGTTCCCACAATCAGTCCCCAACAATTCCTGGAACATCACAGCAGAGACACACAACTGATTACTCTTAGGGCAAAACAAATTGTGTGTTGAATAAGGAAGTCAACATACCTGGGACTGTTTTCTGTTGAATTGCTGCGTTACACTTCGGACAACGCTTTAGTGTGGGAGAGCAAACTGCAAAGGAAAAAATAAAGTGAATTAAGGACGACTCGAGTTTAGAGGCGCGATAGTGTGGTTGTTAGCGCGTGAGACTACTTCTTCTGAAGATCTGTGGCTCGAAAATAAACGTTACAGATACGGCGCGGTTACGAAAGGATATGTTAAAGCATACCTCTTTTTAACGCGACCCAGTGCATTGTTGAGTGTTATATATAATTCCCAAGAAGCAAGTTTACTATTTCCTTTATAAAATGTCCCATGAATTGCGCGCGCTCATACTGATGATTGACGTAGGCTGCGTGCAATAAAAACTCGATAAAGGTAGGGCGCGTGCTTTTTGGAGTTCTAATAAAATCGATCTGACCAATCTTTTTGCGTGCGTTTCAATGAGCATTTTATAAATTGTAATGAAGAAAGCTAAAGATACCTACAGTGTAAACATTCGGATGAAGGCCATTGAGCATTACTTTCATTATTATTATTATTATTATTATTATTATTATTATTATTATTATTATTATTATTATTATTATTATTATTATTATTATTATTATTATTATTATTATTATTCCTGTGGTGCTGTTTATTATGTAGTCCAAGGTGGTTCTAACTTTTGTGTCTGTGGATGAAATCCTAAAGTGTGACCATTCAAATGAAAGCTACTGAGCAGTACTTTCCTGTGGTACTGTTTATTATGCTGTACAAGGTGGTTCTAACATTTGAGTCTGTGGATGAAATCTTAAAGTGTGACCATTCAAGTGAAAGCTACTGAGCAGTTTCTTTCTGTGGTGCTGTTTGTTAAGCTGTACAAGGTGGTTCTAACTTTTGTGTCTGTGGATGAAATCCTAAAGTGTGACCATTCAAATGAAAGCTACTGAGCAGTTTCTTTCTGTGGTGCTGTTTGTTAAGCTATACATGGTGGTTCTTACTTTTGAGTCATCATGAATGAAAACCCCAAAGTGTGACCATTCAAATGCAAGATACTAAGCAGTGCTTTCCTGCGGTGCTGTTTATTATGCAGTACATGCGTGTTTTGGCATTTTTCCAATTTTGTCTTACCTGAACACGTGACCGTATGGCCACATGGATTTAAAGTAACGGTAGCCTTATTTTCTGAACAGACAATGCAGTCGGTCCCCAGTGCTGATTCGGCGCAATCTTGGGTCTTTCTCTTACATTGTTCTGCACTGCCTGTCTGTTAGGGAGTAAAGAACAAAAAGTTCAGGAAACACGCAAAATAGTAAAAAAATAGACAAATGCTACTACACGGCTGTAGATTTACGAACGTGGCAACCACTGTTACTTTCGGAATAAGCAGCCCTAAGAGGCCGCATGTTCTGGTGGCCATTACTTTTGGATTGCGCTAAAATACATGAACAATCCATTCCAAGAAACGTATTGAAAAAGGTTGATACGACCGCAAAATTGGATGTTCTTACACAAAATAAGAAATGAAGACATAACTTTAAACGTACCGTACGACGCTATTCAAAAATACATTGTTCCATCTGGGTTGCTTTTGACGGACTTGGCTCCCAGTAAAATCACGCACTGATTTTACAGTTTTACTAATTAATTATAACATTCTTAATGGACACTCTCCGATAATAACTTCAAACGAACTCGCTGCTCCCTTCAAACCTTCCAACCTCGTTCCCAGGGTCTCTCATCTTTCTGCCCCCTGGAGCGAGAGAAGAGAGACCATGGTCAACGCTGGTCACGTGTCTCTCGGACAATTATATTCCTAAGGAGGGGTCGACAGTGTTTGTAACTTTGTCTCGTTTTCTTTACAGTGGCTCGTGCTGTGCGCGAGTCGGTTGATGTCCGGAAACGGTTCAATCAAACGACTCAAACAAAAGCGAATGAATAATGCGCAAGGATAAAATTGTTGTCGTTCAATATTTTCACAATCGTATAATGAAACAATGAAATGTAAAAATATTGTATAGACATTCAGATAACTGGAACTGGTAAATGTTGAACACTGAACAACATGCTTCACCTACAAAGAATAAAAGTTATCATTATTTTCTCTGCCTCGTTTCCTGTTATAAAAGTGTAGAATCAAAGGCGACAATTTAATGTGCTTCTCGGATGAAGCTTAAAGATCGCCTGCTAAGTTTTTTATCGTTGAAAATGTGAATTTTAGCTGCTTTTTGCTAGTTTTGAACCAACACAAATAAAACTTTACCAAAGGGCTGTAAGAGCCATCTCGTGAATACGAAAAAAGGTAAGGATAATTTTAGTTTTCTTGATATTTTACAATTAGGTTTCAAGATTTTGATATTTCTTAACCCTTCGAAGTACAACGAGGGGGTGGATGCCCCCTCCCCCCCCCCCCCCCAAGGTTTTTCTCCGATTTTTTAAAGACGATTTAAGATTAGCACATGCCGTCTTCAGTAGCTGTTCATTTACCCTTCAAACACATTTTGGTAAACTTTGGCGACAACCGATTTCCATGGTAATGAGATATGACGTCATAAGCATTTTCAAGGCCAAGCCATTTTTGATTAAAATTGCGTGTTTTTCACCTTTTTTCGGTGAAAAAGACATAAAATGCTACCGAAAGCAGCAACATGTTTAATTGTATGTTATTTTGCAACACTAGCAAGGAAGATCTGCAATTTCTGCATTTTTCCGATAAATTTGCATTTTTAGTAAAATCCATGATGGCGGTCATCTTGGCGGCCATTTTGGATGACGTCACGGACCCCCAGCAGCGCAACAACCTATAATGTTTACCTTATCTTGTAGAGCACATCACAGGCTATTTATTAAACGGAAAATATTTCCGAAATATTGCAACATCGCAAAAAAAACCAAGGGGGGGAGGGTGTTGTTGCCCCCCCCCCTCCTTCTTTTACCACAGTGGGGGTATAAGTTTTCGTGTAAGTCTGAGGGTCAACTTGACTTTAGCGGCGTCACTGCAGTAAATAACTTTAAATTAATGGCATGAAAACATCTTAGCGTGACATAAATATGTATTGTGTAAAATGAGACAACCGGATGACGTAATACACTGGAGAATTACCAGCAAAGGTTTACAGCTGAGTGAGGGAGTGATGACAGCGATCGAAGTACATTTTCCCCTAAGTGCTATAAAATCCATTCGAAGTCCATAAATCGGTTTTAATTTTCCATACTGAGTTTGAAGTCAAAGAATTGAGGAATAAACATTTAAAACGACCAAAACATCTTAGCGTGAAATAAATATGCATTGTCTGAAACGAGACTGTCGAGGCAACTAGATGACGTAATACACTGAGGAATTAAAAAGGTTTACATCCCATTAATAACCGGAGTAAAAGTTTGGATATTTCGTTTAACACTTTGTGTATTCACGAGATAAAAATGGAAGTGAAGATTGCCGTAAGAAACAAAGGAATTTGAATGACGGCTTAACGCTGCATAACGTTGCACCGTTGAGATTACAAATACAACAAACGATTTAAAATTTAGTAATGTTACTATTGCTGAGTAGTAGTAAATAAAAAGACGTATTTACCGCTGATTCAGCTGGTGATGGACGAGGAACAGGTCGAGGAATGGATTGTGATAGCACAGGTTGGGTCGGAGGTTGGGTAGAAGTGGATGGACCTGAAGAAGACGTCTGCCTGTAACGAAAGTAAGCAAAATCAATTAACGGGTATGGACAAAGTAACGAAGTAACGAACAAACGAACGATTAGAAAGACGAATGTCATTGAATGCTTGAATGAGGCATTAAATGACAAATTACACAAACGAGCGGATCCGTGCGGTTAGTTCGCAGTTTATTTTCATGTAATCATATTTTATCCGCGGGGGTCTGTGTGTGTTAAAATTTGGTACCACTTTCAGATCCTTTAGAGTACAACGGAAATTTCTTCTTCGACCTTGCTGGAATTGAACGTAAACATTTTGTTTGTTCACTCTTTTATTCTAGCTGAAACTCAAAGTTAAATCGACATGTGGCGGATAGATTCGAGACTTCGTTGGGCCGAAAACTCCCATATCAAAAACGCGTGTCTGTAAAAATATTTTAACATTTGAAAATGATCAATTTTCTTATGAACTCTGATCTTAGAAAAAAGTTGGTGAAATCCATTTTAGAAACTAAATTATTTATTGCATTTAATAAACAGAAACAAACGTCATTATATTTTCAAAACCATCTTTACTGATCGCTAGACTGATCGCTATGGGTCAATTTCTGGAAGCTTGAGAAACTGTGGAGATCCAAAACCATCTCGATAGACCTCAGCCTCTACACAGAGGCTTGAAGACAGATTAAACAGCTTCGCCACAAGTTGCTATCGAGTAATGCTTGGCATCAAGAGATTATATTCCATCCGGAATGAGGAGGTTTTGAACCAGGTTCACCAGACGCCTCTAGTCAAAGAAATTCACCACCGCCAGCTAAAATTTCTCGGTCACATCCCGAGGACATCAACTGATGAGCCAATTAACAAATATGCCTTATTCCAACCTCAGCATGGAAAATGTAAACCCGGCAGGTCGAAACAATGTTCTACCAATACATCTCAAAGGTGATAAACAGGGAGCATCATGAAATCAGAAGGGCTGCCAAAGATCGCAAGCAATGGAGAAATTAAAGATCGTGGCAGACTGCCTTGCAGCCGGCTGAGTGTGAGTGCGTGTGTGTGCGTGTGTGTGGGTGTGTGTGATCGCTAGACTGTGCTTTGCCACATTGGCGACACGCAGTATGGCAATTATCAGACCAATAAAGGTGATTCCTTAGTATTGCATTGCGCATCACTACTACGCATAAGTTTTAATGCTACAGCAACTACGAACTAAAAAGGAATGATCAGTGGAACAGACGAATGTACGTATTTGAGTCACTATCTTTTTCTATTTTGAGGCGAGAGAACAGTAGGGCGAATTGAGGCGTGCGGGATGGCGTGGGAAGCGACGAAGGGCTATTTTCTTTCTACCCTTCCCAGCATACCCCGCGCACTTACAATTCGCCTTTTCCAGATCTCCTCCGTCTTTTTCTTTCGTTTTCTGAATTTTTAATAGCTACTGGATACGAGTCAGTATCTGAAGTATTCTTTGTACCTTGGAACGTTTCTGGCAAACTGTTGTATCAAGTTGGCAGTTCGGGCATCCGAACACAAGTCCAATGGCGTCTTTCCCCCGTGGTTATAAAAGTTGATATTCGCCCCGTGAATAGCTAGATAAACAGCTATGGCAGGCCCCTTGTGCTGATCTTTCTTCGCACCATCTGGTAGATTTAGTCCTAAGCCTTGCAACAGCTGAAATTATGTAAAGGCAAATTAACAATTCTGGAGTGTCAAAAATCAAAATTCAAGAAATATCCTAAAATGCGCGCAATTTCTTAAAGGCACAACTTTGGCACGACCTCGGCAAAATCTTGGCATGACCTAGCCACATTTTTAGCACAATTATGGCACGACTTAGGCACAACTGCAGCACGACTTTGGCGCAATTTTGGTACGACTTAGTGACAATTTTGGTACGACTTAGGCATAATTTTAACACGACTCAGACACAATTTTGCCACGATTAAGACACAATTTTTGCATGACTTGGGTGCAATTTGTGCACGACTTAGGCACAATTTTGGCACTCCCTCGATTATATTACGCATTCTCCATTACGAACACGTATGAACTTGAAACTCCACTCACCCCTCGTACCCCAGGGGATCCCACAGCCTGGTGCATAACAGCAATATGTAGCGGGGTGTCGCCATCCTCGTCAAAAGCATTCACATCAGCGCCGTGTTTGATAAGCAATTGTATCATAGCTTTGTATTCCTGCGATACAGCTAGCGCCAGAGCTGTATGACCCTTGTTGTTTCGCGAATTGATGTCACAGTGCTCCTATAGTTATAAACAAATTCATTTATCACTTTGATGTCAGGATTAACTTGGTTTCTCGGCTTTTTGTGATATAAATGAGTGATCTGTGAACTCATGACATTATTGTGCTAGTTTAATAAATGAGCATTTTGCCACTGTACTGAATTAAGCTCAAGTGTGCATTTTGATAAAGATCCATAAAAAACAACACCTGAAACACCATTTGAATTCATTATCAGTATTATAAAAGTGACAGGCCAAATACGACTGCCGCTAGTTGCCACAAAATGTATAAAGAAGCCTTTAGAACAGCTTTCCCAAGGTCTGTAAGATATTTGTTCCCCTTAGATCACCAAAACAGAGATGTGACAAGTGCTCGATAATATTGTATGACTCTTTGATCTTTGGGATATAAAGCTCTTTTACTGTATGACAGGAAGTCAGTTTACATGCTGTGCATAGCCATTTATAGAATTATTGTTTCTCTATGCCTTCGTTATGCTAGCTCTCTTGGCATGTGTTAGGGCTTCTTTGGCTAACTTTTGTTGCAAGATAAGTAGTTATCGGCTGTAGTTTTTGTTATGAATGTGCTAGGATCAGTCACTCTACAGCATTCTCCGAGCACGTCCATTTAATACAGGTTTGACTGTATTGTATACGCACAGGACAGCCAAGCGTTATGTTTGCATTTTAATGATATTTCAAAATATAAGACATTGTATGGAATTTCGAATTGAACGTTCTAAGCAATATACAAAATCAAAATTTCTGAGTAAAATCTTTGATACATTTATTTGTGTTGTGTTCTGTCTATTGGTATGTCTTATATTTTCAAATATCTTTAATATGCAAACATTACGCAACAACAACAACAAACAACAACAACGATTTATTTACAAATAATAAAACAAATGATATTAGCAACCCGCAAATAACTAAAGTTAATCGTTGGGGTTCCTGTGGTGTACATACCGATAACAAAAGACATCGCGCTATTTCAATATGGTTATTAAATGCGGACAAGTGTAGAGCGGTAAATCCATCTTCTTTAGGTTTCTCGATGAGACTGGGATACATGTCAGCGATTTTCTGTACAGCGCTGCAACGAAAAGAAACAAATTCATCTTGTTAGACTAATACAGAAATGTCATCATTAAATTCACTTGTTATCAACACAACAACAACGCTTTCGTATTCAGAATGTATACTTCTTGCTCGCTTTCGTTGTGCCAACGAAATATTTCAAACTTGAGCAAACATAATGCTCTTTCCCGCGCTTTCCGTAGCTTTAACCCTTTCAGCATTAAATGAAAAGTTTATCGTCGTATCATTTACATTTTCACGTCATTTTTGCGGGCCAGGAACTTCACAAAAAGCCCAGGCTAAAATGGAAATGAATTGTTGTCATATTTTAGCAGTCATCCCAAAGTCGTCGCCCTCAGGGCTGCTAATTCCGAAAATAGCGGTCCCGGAATCTTAGGATACTGAAATGCTCTGAAGAGAGCGGGTTCATTCGGCACTCCGACAGCGCGACAGCACGACAGTTCATCTTAACCTACTGATACTCCCCGAACACTTTTCAGAGGAGAAAACCATGGGAAGGGAACCATGGAGAGGTGCATGTGGGGTGAAACTTACTGAGTTACCAGACAACTTTTATTTTGAACTTCACCAGAATTGGCAAGGACACGACAACCGCTTGCGCCAATTATTGTGGGCCCATTCCTGTATTCCCTACCCCCCTCCCCAAATCCCAAGGAAAGGTTGTAACCACTCATCGGTCCCCCACTCTTTTTGAGAAAAAAGTAGTTTCTTTAACGTCCCCTACCATTAGGTGTGAGGTGGTACATGCGACAAAACCAGCGGCTTAAAGTCGCCGCCCAATGACGCAATGTGAACTGAGAGGTGTTGAGCACAGCCAACATGTCTACTGATCTTACCAGTTATTTAAAAACCCTGGTTAGTGGTCCAGCCGCAGCCGGTAATCGAACCTGCGACCTCCCGCTGTAGACTAGTACTCTTCCGACTGAGCTTACTAGGCGGCGGTCAATACGAGAGCAGAAACCAGAACTCGAGCCAACAACTTAAAGTGGCTATGAAGTAAAAAAATTATTGATGCTTATTTGAAAGGCTTTTCAACATAATGAAGAATGGCGTTGTCCAATTTGAAATATCTTTTTTTCTTTTCAGAGAAATTTGAGTTTTTGTGTTATGTGTCATGAATCGTTCCATTGAGAAGACAGATCACAAAATCAAGAATATCTCATTATTCAAACTTGGCACCAATAGTGGCCTTCAAGAAAGGTACAACATGCCGCAGAGCATGTTATAACCATGGCAACACACTTGGCTCCAGTCCCTTTCTGTTGTAAACCATATATCTCAATTTTCTATCAAATCAGGCGAGACAGACAGTCCTGCTCGAAACACACATAGAGTCCATGTTGCTGTAGGTCTCCTAATAAACTCATTGAGAGTGAATGATGTTTGGTTAGGACAAAAAATGGGAGGGTCAGTTCTGCAAAAACTTGATCTGGAAGCAAAACTGTTGCCATGGCAACAGGACAATAGGTGTCATTTTATGCCTTGTCTGATGTACATTACTTGTGCAAAGTTTGAAGAGCACCGCTCTAACAGTTCTAAAGATATTCTATATTTTGTAAATTTGTCTTCCTTTAGAAGCATTTTATGACGTCATCACTTTTTACACAAAAACTTGAATATCTCCGGAATAAGAGGCAACATTTCAAAACAGAAAGCACTATTCTTCTTGTCTTTCAAAAGGTCTTCAGTTATTTTTACTTCATAGGCACTTTAAGATCAAAAGTTTCACGCGCACAGCGCTGCAGTAGTACTTACTGTAAGTTTCCTTTCAAGCAGGCTAAGTGAAGGGGGTTAAATCCCCTGCCATTACACACAGTGACATCAAGGTCTTGGGAACTGAGAATAAGGTCCACGATTGTGTTTTTGCCTTTGGAGATTGCGTCGTGCAAAGGAGTATCCCCGGCTAAATCCTGGAAAGAATGAATAAAAGAAAGGAACTCCAAAGTAAGCGTTCGACCTTTTACAAATAGAGTCGAACTTTGGATAACGTTTTCCACTACTCTAAAGGCGGATATAGATTTTAAGTCTGTGGATAAAATCGCCCGTTTCTTGGTGCTGTGCATGTGGCGATCACTAAGTAGTAGATAAAATATGAGCGGAAGATCTGTATAAGCATTTACAATGGCGAGCCAAAGGCGAGCCATTGTAAACGCCCATACAGATCGGACGCGAATATTTTATCGTACTTATGAAATGAAACAATGAGTAAAGATCTGTATGGAAAGTTCATGATACTGTTTAATAATTCCTCAACTCAGTTGATTTGTATTGGGGTTTACAGAGGTGTACGTGTGACTCAAATACCACCTATTGATTTGTCATAACTGTTATAAATTATTAATGAATTTTATAAATGACGAAAAAGAAATGATTCAAAAGACAATTATTTTATACAACGCAATAGCTAATAGCAACACCAATAGCTACACCACAACACAATAGCTACACCACAACACAAAAGCTACACCACAACACAATAGCTACACCACAACACAATAGGCACACCATAACACAATAGCTACACTACAACACAATAGCTACACCACAATACAATAGCTACACTACAACACAATAGCTACACCACAACACAATAGCCACGCCACAATACAATAGCTACACCACAACACAATAGCTACACCACAACACAATAGCTACACCACAACACAAAAGCTACACCACAACACAAAAGCTACACCACAACACAATAGCTACAACACAACACAATAGCTACACCACAACACAATAGCTACACCACAACAAAATAGCTACAACACAACACAATAACTACAACACAATACAATAACTACACACAATACAATAGCTACACCACAACACAATAGCTTCACCGCGACACAATAGCTACACCACAACACAATAGCTACACCACAACACAATAGCTACACCACAACACAATAGCTACACCACAACACAATAGCCACACTACAATACAATAGCTACACCACAACACAATAGCTACACCACAACACAATAGCTACACCACAACACAATAGCTACACTACAACACAATAGCCACACTACAATACAATAGCTACACCACAACACAATAGCTACACCACAACACAATAGCTACACCACAACACAATAGCTACACTACAACACAATAGCTACACCACAACACAATAGCTACACCACAATACAATAGTTAGCCAACAATAGCTTCCGCAACACATAGAAATACCCATTACCCATAATTCGCTCCAACGTCTGAAAATATAAGCGATTTCCATTTCTAGTTACCTGACAGTTGACGTCACATTGCCGTGACGCCAGCAGTGCCTTGACACCAGCCTTGTTGCCTTGATTGATGGCTAAGTGTAGCGGCGTGCTTTTGTTTTTGTTGTCAATCACATTTACGTTTGTACTTGTGTTTACCATCACAGTGACTGTTTCTCCGCTTTTATCACTGTAAAAATTAAAGGCGCCTGTGAGACAACTCGTAAATAGGAAACGTTTGGACCCTCCCAGGCGTTTTGCTCCACCGACTCCCAACTCTCTACCCTTCCTTTTCTCTAACGTCTCCCAATGGGTAAGGCAGATGACCATAACATATCGCTGGCTCAATGTTCACTTCCCCTCTGCAAGGCATTTTGCTCTACCGAACCCCCACCCCCTGCGTCCAACTCCCCACCCTCCCCTCCCTCCAAAGCCGACCCATGGGTAAGGAAGGTGACCAGTACATCTCGCGGTTTACTCGCACGCGTTTTCCCGCGCTTGGCGCCGGCTACATCCATTTGCTTCGAGTTCTGATTGGTTCATTGGAATTGTTTACGTCTGTTGTGATTGGTCAGTGTGATTGCTTTGGTCTCGGTTTTACGACACTCAAGAGAAAACCGCTTCAGTGTAACCACTGAAGTAAAAGCTCTGCAGTCCTTTTTTTCCCATGGTACTGTCTGTCAAGTAAAAGGTTGAATTCTAGCTTTTGCTTTTGTGGTAGGCCCAAACCCACGAAAATAACCAAAAACGAACTTCGATAAAAACTAGTTTTGTAGGTGAAATCCTAATCATAAGCAGAGTACTTGCTGTATAAGAAAACGTTTCCTACTTACCCGTAAGCTGCATGATGCAAAGCAGTATAATCCTGTTCGTCCTGATGATTCACAAACAATAATGATAAGAATTAAAAGGCTCTAAGAGCCAACTCGTAAATGACAAACAACGTTCGGACCATCACTTCTGCTACGCGTTTTGCTGTACGGACGTTTTATTTGGAACGGGCAAAATATATGTGCAAGTCTCATGCAGTGATCAGTAAAATGACATTTTCACGCCGCTAGTGTTAAAAGAAGATTGCTGTAATTGAATTAGTGGCGTGACTCTGAGTAGAAACAGTCAAATAGTTGATGATCAACTCACGTGTAACATGAGTTATATAACATCCGCTCACGTTGTACTGGCTTCGGCTGTTTTTTTTTTTTGCTTTCGAATACGTTGAGATTATGGACTTTAACTGTGGGTTTCAACCTCTATGGACAATCGTAAGTGCGACTGGAGGCTGTGCCGGCAGTTAAGTCACGAACTTTTGCCTTAAACTTTGATATACTGTAGTTGATTACTAAGCCGCTTACTTGCTTTGTGTTCTGGTTACGCAACGCATTCATAATAAAACAAATTCAAAACATTACGTCAACCAGTTCTTAATACGTATTTGTGTCACGCTAAGACATGTTTTTTTTTTAATTCAAAATTTACCCACGAGACCGAGCGCAGGCTACACATTTCAAAACATTTATTGTGCTGTAGCGTGTACATAAGCTTGAAAAATCCATTTGAAATCCACAGATCGGTTTTCCATACTGAATTTGAAGTCAAAGAATTGAACAGACGATGAAAACATCTCAGCGTGGCATAAACATGCATTGTGTGAAACGAAACCACTGAATGACGTAATGCACTTCACATAAATCCGTCAACTCGTTTTATGCTTCGCCTATTCACGAGTTAAAACGGGAATTTGCCGTCGCCGTAACATGTGCATTTTTTTACGTTTTTTATCGTTACTTTATTGGTTTTGATTACGTCTGAGTCAATTTGTACGGTTTTCTGAGATTTTGGAGAAGTTCAAAATGGCGGCTGTCAGAACTAATGACGTAATTCACGTCATACACCGTGTACAAACAGAAGAGAAAAGACCTTTCTCGATAAAATCCGCCATTTTTATCCACCATCTACTGCTTGTATTGAAAAAAAGGAAACAATACAATAGAATCTAATCGTTTGACCTTTTACAGTCAAAACACTCAACGCGTGCCGTTTAACAATTGAGAATTTTAAAATAAAAAGAATTATGGGACTTATCTTGTCTTATCTTGGGCCTGGTCGCACTACATTCAAAAACAAAAGTTAGCCCGTGCAAAAATGTCCATAAATTGGAAACCGCAAACGGAAGTTTAAAAAATTTGAGAACATTTTAGAGTCGCACTGTCCGTCAATGCTGTCGAAAACATACGCGTAATGACATAAAATTTAAAACAAAAACATTCCATAAAAAGCGCGTCCCTCCGGAGCGGTTTCTTTTGTTTTCCTCGATTTTTTCAAAATCAGCCTGCCCCACCCATCACTACGGCGTCTTTAAAGTTTAGCCGGAATTTCAATTTTTTAAAAAAAATTGCGAAACAACGGTCGCATTAGGAAAGTTGATATGATGACAGATTTTTATCTTAAACAAAGACAAATTTGATCAATCGACCGGTTCTCCTGCTAGTGAGACTTCTTCAGGATTAAACTACAAAATATATAGGTGGAACTTATTTTATACTAAACCTTTGTAGTACAAATCACGTTCCTATTAGGGTGCGAACAACAAAACACACAAGAAATACGCGCAGAAAATGACTAAAATCCTGCGCTAGAATATGTGCAATGTTGATGGGTCTCACGGTTTTAACGTAAATAAACCAATCAACATTCGTTATTTCGAATGAGGCTATCGTTGGAAGATTCCAATAATCAATTTTAAATCTGAATTTTGATTTCAATAACGTAATCCGTTTCCGATTAACAACAGTCATTCCCAAATGATAAGCGGAACGTGCTGAGTATTCTCTGAAGCCAACAGCGACCAACGGTTGCGTATTTCGCCTGTGAACTTTTGACCCATGTCAGTAAATAAACCAATCAACACTCGTTATTTTGAATGAGGCTACCGTTGGAAGATTCTAATAATCAATTTAAACCTGAATTTTGATTTCAATAATGTAATCCGTTCCCGATTAATGAAAGTCATTCCCAAATGATAAGCGGAACGCGCTGAGTATTTTGACTGTAAACGTTGGTGCATAGTAGAGGTTACGTAAGCATATTTTAGGCGCCTGCGGCCCTTCTGAAATGCGACGACTCCACCGAATACCATATACTTCGTAATGAAAGTTGAATAACAAAACAAAAGTTAAAAGCAACAGATACAAATTAAAAAAATTATCATTCCTCCGTACATCCATAGCCTTCCTTATAACCTTAACTATATTGTTTACGCCTTTTGCTTACCTTTATGTCTTTGTCAGCACCCTTGCCTAAGAGGTACTTGACAATTTCTGTTTCACCCTGGTGACACGCCACGTGAAGAGCTGTCTTACCTCCTGTCTTATGATCAATCTAAAGAAAAAGAAACACAAAAGTCAGCTCCAAGCTTGAACCATGAATGTCCTTGATTATTCTCTAATACAGTCGGACCTCTATTAAGCGGCCACCCTAGGGACTTTGAAAACTGGCCGCTTAATAGAGGTTGGCCGTTTAATAGAGGTACAATATAAATTGGATAGAAATGGCAGTCAACGTAATTTTATTGCCTCTATATAGCAAAAGGCTTGTTGAAAAGTGAACATATGTGAAGATAAATGCAAAAATCATTTAAACAAAAAATTAAGTGCCCTGTATTTGCGCATTTCAAGTCCGTGCAAAGTTCTAACTCCAACACAGAGAGCATGTAGTCGATAAGTACAGCATTTTTTGGTGTTGAGTAGGTACAGAAAAATATGCAAATCTATGTAACAAAACATCAAGTTTCTTAGGCCTTTTTTGCACCAACAGTCTGTAAAAATTTTAGCTCAAAATATTTTACGGACGATTTATTTAAAATAATCCGTCACTGCTGTTTGCCGTTGTGGAGCTCGGAGTTGTACAAGAAGATCAAGTCATTTGCCTTTCCGATAGATAGGGCAAGGTCCTGGTAACCGTGAAACTGGGCAAGTGGAGATTAAATTGCAGTTTTTATTGTTATCAGTTATCACTTTCATATTATCTGTCACCATTTCGCTTGAAAAGATGATTTGCTGGCCGCTTAATAGAGGTAAAAATACAATAAATACTAAACTTGCAACAGCAAAAAGGTGGCCGCGGCCGCTTAATAGAGGTGGCCGTTGAATAGAGGTATCGAATACAGCACTTTACTGACAAATAATTCGGGACTTTGGAAAGTGGCCGCTTAATGGAGGGTGGCCGCTTAATAGGTGACCGCTTAATAGAGGTCCGACTGTATAGCGGTTTTCACTTGAATTTCGTAAAAGCAAAGCCAAAGTTATCACTAGAGCCACTCACAACAGACACAGACAATCCAATGAACCAATCATAACTCAAATTAGATACTTGTCGCCGGCGCCAAGCGCGGGAAATCGCATGCGAGCAAGTCACGATTGGTTTTGTTTTACTTCTGGTTGGATAAGACAGTGAGCAGATACCACATTGGACCTGCTGCGTATCACACAGCTCTGTTATTTTCAGGGCCAGGGTCCATTGTTCTGTAGTTTGTTAAATTTTTTCCCAGCCAGTCAGATAAGACCTTGTAATAGCTGCGTACTGCACCACAGTGAGAAAGTGGTGAGAGATTTTTAAACCAAACACAAAGCGTAGCAATACAAAACCAAAGCAATCGCGAAATTACTTAAATAGCGCTGCACACTAATGACGTCACAGACATCTGACCACCGTTGTGACTCAGACGAACCAATTGCTCCACGTGTTATCTGCATGAGAATGTTGTATAGGAAAGCATTTTGATGCGGATTATCGATTTCACTTAAGGAGATGGAATACCCGAATCAATGTTAAAGAGAAAATCTGAAAATTATTCTTGGAACAACTCAGCTTTTGATGAACGTGCAAAGAATTGATAGAGAACGGCGATATTTATATTGTCTGAAAGATTTTACTCTCTGGAGGTTCAATTTACTTATGCAGCTGAGCCAGTTAGGAACGTCGCATGCAGATCCTGGCGGTAAAGAAGTGCATGGCAAAAAAGGCATGTTTCAATGGTGAAAAGAAACAATAATCTGTCCATTGCTCCTAAGAAGTTAATGATAATGAATGATAATGATAATTTATCATGATGTAAATATCTTGTAAATATGTACTTTCTTCCTTGTTTGTATTTAATAATTTAAATTGCTTGTATTTATTTATTTGAATTGTGTTGTAAATATAGGATTGTGCTATGTTGTAATCATAGTATCATAATGTATCTCAATCTGCAATGCTACGTATCAAGTGTGGTGGTAAATAAATAAATAAATAAATAAATAAATAAATAAAATAAAAAGAAACAATAGAAAAGATACGGTTATTTTCATGCTTTTCATGCGGATAAAAACTTGGAAAGCCGCAGGAATTAAGCGATCGGATTTCACCAGCCTCTCGTCACATCCATGCAAAATTTATTGAATTCTACGCACGCCAACAACTTCATTTCTTGAATGCGTTTTTCGCTCCCTAATGCAGCATTGCGTTTTATTTATTAAGATCACGTTTGTCGCTAATTTCACCGATATTTCATGTCCAAAACACATCCTGCTCATAGAAAGCCTTAATTTTGAGCTGACTGCAAACTTTGTCTGAGTCACGTAGGGGTTCTATCTAGTTTTAGTAATAGTGGCAGTGCTATTGAAAACCATTCCATTGCCCAAAGCAATGATGGTCAGTCAAAAATGGTCAGTTCCTCTCAAGATTTCATTACTGAATGTTATTGCTGCGAGAGGTTTAAAGCATTCACGAGGATGATATACTTAACAATTTCCAAAAATTCATTTGACCACTTAAAGGGTGCCCAGTTGGCCCTGAATAAATGCACATCAGCACCAAAAATACAGTGATTGATCGCTTGCTTGCTTGATCGATTGATTGCTTTATCGATCGAATGCTTGTTATTTTGATTGATTAAATGACTGACTGATTGATTGATTGATTGATTGATTGATTGACTGTCTGACTGACTGACTGACTGACTGATTGATAGATTGATAGATTGATCGACTGATTGACTGACTGATTGATTGATTGATTGATTGATTGATTGATTGATTGATAGATTGATCGACTGACTGATTGATTGATTGATTGATTGATTGATTGATTGATTGATTGATTGATTGATTGATGGACGGATGTATGGAAGGACGGATTTATTAATGGGCGAACCGATGGATGGCCTGATTGACTGACTGATCAATCAATCAAGCAATCCACTGATCTGACTGACTGAATTAGTGATTGATTGATTGATTGATTGATTGATTGCTTTATTGAATGCTTGCTTCCTTGCTTGATTGATTTGTTGATTTATCGAATGATTGATTGACTGATTGATCGATTGATCGATCAATCGATTGATTACCTTGCCAGGATTCGCTTCAAGTATTTCACGGACGTCCTGAAAATTACCATTGGATGAGGCGCTCACTAATCTGTCTCCAGGCTCACTACCGCCACCTTCAATAACTGCTTTCCGAAGCATCTCCAGGAGTTCAGTCTGTTTGTCCTCTGACGGACAGACAAAATGAGAGAGACAAGACAGTTGCACAAAAATATAGTTACACAGTGGCTCAGACAGAACGTCAAATTGAGAATGGATAAAGTATGTGGTAGTCACAAAAATGCACAAGTACAGTTAGACAGGGAAAGACAGACATTGACAGGCAGTCAGACAGATTGACAGACAAGCGGTCAGACAGACAGACAGACAGACAGGCAGACAGACAGACAGACAGACAGGCAGAGAGACAGGCACTCAAGTATTTCACGGACGTCCTGAAAATTACCATTGGATGAGGCGTTCGCTAATCTGTCAGGAGTTCGCTAATCTTCAGGAGTTCAGTCTGTTTGTCCTCTGACAGACAGACACAATGAGAGAGACAAGACAGTTGCACAAAAATATAGTTACACAGAGGCTCAGACAGAACGTCACATTGAGAATGGATAAAGTATGTGGTAGTCTCATACATGCACAAGTACAGTTAGACAGGGAAAGACAGACAGTGACAGGCAGTCAGACAGATTGACAGACAAGCGGTCAGACAGACAGACAGACAGGCACTCAAGTGGCAGTCAGACAGTCAAACATAAAAACGTCACAAAGTCAGACAGACAGTCGTCAGACAGTCAGATTTACAGACACCAAAAGACAGACTTCAAACCTACTGATTATCAATGCTTAGCAAAAAAAACAACCAAACAAAGATCACCGCCAAGCAAAACATAGCGTGGGGTGGTCAGGTGTCGACCCGTTACCTGAAGAACTTGGTAAAGTAGCTTCTCCTTCTCTCTTTTCCAGTGCGGATGGGTTCATCAACCACGGATCCGAGTCAACCAACACTACAGCATTACCATCCGAGTCCATTTCTAGGATTTCCCCCTCTTTTCCTAAGGCCTGAATAAAATTAATGTCATTACACATATAATTACCTTTAGTTACCATTTCACTCCCATGAGCGGACAAAAACAAACTTCAAGAAACGCTTCGCTGTAAGACAAGATTGACACCTGTTTCAACTGCTTAGTTTTGATTCCGGAAACGATCGCGTAGCAGTGATTATGTTATAATTGAAAGAAAAGTGTCACGAGGCTAAAGAGTTCTGAAGAAGCACATACCGTACTCATTGATTCATTCCAGTTGCCAAGACCTTGTTGTAGATTCTGCACGAGCTGCTTGTCACTTTTAACTCTGACTTTGTCTCCCGCCAGAAAACTGGCCATCTGTGGAACCAAAGTTCATTACTTACAAGCTACATTTTGCTGTTTTCTATACCCAGTTTCACACTAGTTGCTCATTAAGAAGAGTTATCTTTTCCTGTATAGTTTTTCAAGTGAGGGAGAGTTATTTTGTGGCTACATGTAGGCAGTCATACATACCTTGGTAACGGCATCTGGATGGAAAACCCAACGTTGTAAACCATAGCTTATGTGAACATCGCCATCAGCGTCAATTTCTCTTATTTTGCCAACTTTTCCTATGCACTAAAATAAAAAGGACAAAAATTGGTTAACGCTGGGCTCAGAGTACGAAACCATAGTTTGTGACACAAAATCTTTGTGAGGTCGACTGCCGGTCAAAATTTTCATAACACTAAATGACTGGCAGTCCGATATTTTTGACAAATTTAAGGAATCGAAGGAACCGATCACATCCATACTATCATATCATATGTCGATAAAGAAGGTTAAGCGATCCTGAAGAGCTTTCTAGATCTCAAGTCTAATGCTTGGTTTACGCTGGGAGTCGGGTTGGCAGTATGCATGATTCGAAGCGATGAGTTCGTGACACCATATGACGATTTCCGGTCAAGCGAGACGCGTGCTCGTGGCGGGAAATTTGCAGCACGTGATGTGCAGCTTTATGGACTTGAAGGTCACTGGATAACGATTAATTCTCGTTTCGTGCTTTAGCTGGTGCTTCCTTGTTTACTGTTGTTTTCGTCCTTTTAAATAAAGCGAAGGGCGACTGAAGCAGATAAGTCAGTTCTTTTAAGTGCCTTTTGCTCTTAGTTGAATCAGACAGCCATGGATTGTGTTTTCACAAGGCTGATTTCGGACTTACAACGACTGATTTCAAAAGAACTGACGGAAGAAGAAGCGCTTGTAATGAGTCTTCTCTTTTATTGATTCTCGCTGTATATATTCGAAGAAGGAATTTTTATAAATGATACGTTTAATGTCTCGATCTGTCTATAAATGAAGATGAGAGAAAATGTTGTAATCCATCCTGGAAACTCAAAAAGCAAAACAACACTCATCGGCGTCGCAAGATCATGTCCGAGGAGTTGGATAGTTGGAAAGAGGCGAGAAGGATTGCTATTGTGTTTTGGATTTGAGTTCAGTATTACGATATCTTTCCTACAATCAATTTTTTTCGGCATGTTCTACACTACTACACTACTTACACTACTACCTTAATCTACTTCCCTAAACCCTTATTTTTTTTGTCAATATAGCCTTGAAATAACATAGCAAAAACATGTGTACAACTCAAAAAAAAAATACGCATTACAACAAACGTTTCTTACAAATAAGTAACTATTAAAATTCAAAATAGCAAATAAAGACAAAAATAATCTTCATTAATTTCTGATAAAGTGATTTCAGTTAATTACAAAAAATCACGAACAACTAAAATTAACCTTACGTTGTTTCGTATTAACGAGATGGCTCTTAGAGCCCCTTTGATCATCAACTCTGCACTAAATCGCATGTGGTTGCTTGTACTTTCTGGACCAAAACTTTTAGGTTTCTAGTGATACAAATATGTTTTTTTGGCTTTCTAAAGTGACACTAAACATAGATGATACTGCCCCTTACAGCCGTGCTCCGTCACGTGTGACCAGTAATCCACAAGACTGAAATGAACATTTAAATATTTCTTTAAAACGTCCGAGATTTGAATGAAACCTTGAAGATCTCTCTGGAAAACACTTTGAAAGTCACGAGTTAACGGAAAAATAACTTGGCTACATGCATAAAAAAAAACCTAATGTTGTTCGAATGTGTAACATTTTAAATAAAATGATATTTTGTTGCTCTTTGTTTCCGAAAATGTTCATTAGTCTCCTATCGTAATTAATTGCGAGTCGTCACGCTAAGTGCGTGTCATCACGTCAAGTATGTGTCATCACGCCAAGTGTGTGTCATCACGCCAAGTGTGTGTCCTCATGTCAAGTGTGTGTCATCACGCCAAGTGTGTCGTCATGCCAAGAACGTGTCATCAGGCCAAATGTGTGTCATCACGCCAAGTGTGTGTTGTCAGGCCAAGTGTGTGCCATCAGGCCAAGTGCGTGTCGTCACGTCAAGCTTGTGTCAACATCCTAAGTGTCTGTCATCACGCCAAGTCTGTGGTCAAGCCAAGTGTGTGTGTCGTCACGCCAAGTGTGTGTCATCACGCCAAGTGTGTGTCATGACACCAAGTGTGTGTCATCATGTCAAATGTGTCGTCACGCCAAGTGTGTGTCGTTACAACAAGTGTGTCTCGAAACGGGATGTATGTTGCGCTGTATTTTGGCGAGCTGGTAGTTTCCAAAATTACCCTCGGTTTAAGTTAGCAAGAAGTTAGAGGCAACCATGATTCTAGTTGTGAGCATTCTACTGTTTGAGGCTGGTTCACAACACGATGCAAACGCAAAACGCAAGCGCAGTAAGATACGCACGCACATTTGAACATGCCAAGATGGCGGACGTAGATGGCGAAGATCCCAAGATGGCAGATGACGTCATCTGGGTTTCAAGTTCAACCGTGGAGGCATGGAACGAAAAATTTTCACCTTGTGTTTGCGATTGCGTGGCCCCGGTTCACACGTCTGAAATGCAAACTCAAGCGCAAGGAAATGACAAATTTTCCATTTCTTAAGCTTGCGTCGTAAATAGTAGCTTGCGCTTGCGTTTTCGGTATGCTAGTTCACAGGTTTGTTTGCTTGCGCTTGCGCTTGCGTTTACGTCGCTCGTGTGAACCAGCCTTTAGAAATAACTAACAGACAAATATTTCTAACCTGTTCCATGTCATCAACCCAGCCCACATGATCTTCACACATGGCTTTCAGCACCTCTGCATCTAGGCACACAGACACTCGGTCTCCGACTCTCAGTCGATTTGCACCTGGTCGGACAGTCAGTCATTTAATTAGATGTACAGATACAGAAAAACAAATAGGAGGTCAGACGGACGGACGACTAGTCAGATAGACAGGCAGGCGTACAATCAGTTGGTGACAGTTAGAAAGTCAGTCAAATAGACAGATGGACAAACAGGCAGACAGTCGTCATCGTCAGTCTGTCAGTCAGTAAAGCTCAGTAAGTTAGATGTACAGACGCACAGAAAGACAGACAGGCAGTCAGACAGAAGGTCAGTCAAACAGACAGGCAGGCAGACAGCCAGTTGGTGATCGTTGGACAGTCAGTCAAGATAGGCAGACAGACAGTCGTCAGTCAGTCAGAAGTACAGACACCGAAAGATAAACTTCAAACCTACTGATTATCAGTGCTCAGTAAAAAAAAAAAACCAAGCAAAGATCACCGCCAAGAAAAACATCACGTGGCGTGGTCAGGTATCGACCCGTTACCTGAAGAACTTGGTAAGGTAGTTTCTAAAGCTGACAGATTCTCCATTGCGGCTGGGTTCATTAACCACGAATCCGAGTCAACCAACACTACAGCATTACCATCCGAGTCCACTTCTAGGATCTCCCCCTCTTTTCCTAATGCCTGAAAGAAATTAGTATGGGTAATCATACGGCTTCGAGTTCAATTTGGGATTAATTTGCACGAGTAAGTTTTTCAAAAAGCTCAAAAATTGCACAGGCCGCTTCGGTGAGTGCAATTTGAGCTTTTTGAAAAACTCACAAGTGCAAATTAATCCCAAATTGAACGAGAAAACCGTGTGATTACTTATTAATAATTATACATGAAAAAAATTGCATCCATTTTTGTTTGCAATTTTTTTTTTTTTTTTTTGCAAAAATTTTTTTTGGAATTTTTTTTTGGCAAAAAAAAAAGAAAAAAATTTTTTTTCGATTTGTAATTTGCACTGGTGTTACACTTTTTGCACCGGTGTTACACGTTTTGCACTGGTGTTACACTTGAACTGCACTGCTCTTAGCCAATCAGAATCGAGTAATTTTTTCATGTATATTATTAATGTGGTTACACATAATTACCTTTAGTTACCTTTTTACCCCTATGAGCTGACAAAAACAAACTTATATCAGAAGTCTTTATGAATTTGTATTTCTTTTTTTCCTTCGGTAACATCTTGGTTTAATTAGATTTTTGAAGCAAATTATATTTAAAGGACGCGCAACCACGTCTTGTCACTGAAAGACGCCTTTATTTGCATTTCACACCCAAAAGGTGTGAAATGGGGAGGAGCTAAGCCTTTTATACCGGAACTTCGCGTTTAAGGCATGATTGACACCTTTTTCAACTGCTTAGTTTTGATTCCGAAAACGATCATGTAGCAGTGAATTATGTGGTAATTGAAAGAAAAGCGTTATGAGTCTAAAGAAGCACATACCCTACTCATTGATTCATTCCAGTTGCCAAGGCCTTGTTGTAGATTCTGCACGAGCTGCTTGTCGCTTTTAATTCTGACTTTGTCGCCCGCCAGAAAACTGGCCATCTGTGAAACCAAAGTCCATTACTTACAAGATATATTTTGCTGTTTTCTATACCCAGTTTCACACTAAAACAGGTCATGAAGTTGCTCATAAAGAAGAGTTATCTTTTCCTGCATGTAGAAAACGTTTTTCAAGTGAGGGAGAGTTATTTTTTGGCTACATGTATGCAGTCATACATACCTTGGTAACGGCATCTGGATGGAAAAGCCATCTTTTTGAACCATAGTTTACGTAAACATCGCCACCATCGTCAATTTTAATTATTTTGCCAACTTTTCCTATGCACTAGAATAAAAAGGAAAAAATATTGGTTTACGCTGAGCTCAGAGTACGAAACCATAGTATGTGACAGAAAATCTTTGTGAGGTCGACTGCCGGTCAAGGTTTTTATCACACTAAATGACCTGCAGTCAATTTGACAAATTAATTTAAGGAATCGAAGGAACCGATCATATCCAAACTATCATACCATATGTCGATTAAGAAGGTTAAGCGATCCTGAAGAGCTTTATAGATCTCAAGTCTAACTACGCATTACAACAAACGTTTCTTACAAATGATTAACTATTAAAATTCAAAATAGCATATAAAGAAATTGGAAATTGGGCTATTAAACAGCAGTTAGTCATCGCGGTCACACCAAACGGCGCAGTACTAAAAAAGAATTCTTCATATGCCTGTACGGTGTACTGCCTTGCAACTTAATTACAAAACATCAAGAACGACTAAAATTAACCTTACGTTGTTTCCTATTAACGAGAAGGCTCTTAGAGCCCCTTTGATCATCAACTCTGCACTTAATCGCATATGGTTGCTTGTTCAAGAAATTGATCGCAGAGCATGGAGACGACAGTATCAAGTGATAACTCAAAGAAAGTACAAACCCTGATCAGATTTTAGCGTATTGTTCCTAGGACATACGGGAAGAACTTGAAAACATTGGCCATTTTTTTCAAGTTGCAATCTGTTTTCATCATCCATCAACGTTCAAAGACAACCAATAACAGTTTCTTGTTTCTACTTTTTGGATCATCAATTTTAGGCTTCTATTGATACAAATATGTTTTTTGACTTTCTAAACTGACACAAAAATTGGTAACACTGTCCCTTAAAATTATGCTTGGGTAGAAATAGTCATTGGACACAGCTAAACTTGTCGACGCTAAGTAAATGCTTTACACTACGGTACTCGTTAACCCTTGCAAAGAAACGTTTTTGTTGTGCTCATTAGCCCACAATGTCCATACATGTAAGCCTCTATCGTAATTCATGATTGTGTCGTGAAGCTAAGTGTGTATCATCATATCAAGTGTGTGTCATCACGTCAAGTCATTAGTGTGTGGTCAAGCCAAGTGTGTGTCGTCACGCCGAGTGTGTGTCATCACGCCAAGTGTGTCGTCACGGCAAGTGTGAGTCATCACGCCAAGTGTGTCGTCACGCCAAGAATAATTATTATGTCATTACGCCAAGCGTGTGTCGTAAGGCCAAGAGTGTGTCCTCCCGCCAAGTGTGTGTCGTCATGTCAAGCATGTGTCGTCACGCCAAGTGTGTGTCATAACACCAAGTGTGTGCCGAAACGGGATGTGAGTTGCGCTGTATATTGGCGAGCTGGTAGTTCTAAAATTACCCTCGGTTCAAGTAAGCAAGAAGTTAGAGGCAACCGTGATTCTAGTTGTGGACATTCTACTGTTTGAGGCTGGTTCACATGACGATGCAAACGCAAAACGAAAGCGCAGTAAGATACGCACGCGCATTTGAACATCCCAAGATGGCGGACGAAGACGGCGAAGATCCCAAGATGGCAGACGACGTCATTTGGGTTTCAAATTCAACCGTGAAGGCATGGTACGAGAATTTTTTTACCTTGTGTTTTTTATTGAGTTGCCGCGGTTCACACGTGTGAAATGCAAACTCAAGCGCAAGGAAATTTCTTAAGCTTGGGTCTTACATAGTAGCTTGCGCTTGCGTTTTCGGTATGGTAGTACACAGGTTTGTTTGCTTGCGTTTTTTCTTGCGTTTACGTCGCTCGTGTGAACCAGCCTTTAGAAACAACTGACAGACAAATATTCCTAACCTGTTCCATGTCATCATTCCAGCCTCCATGACCTTCAGACATGGCTTTCAGTACCTCTGCATCTAGGCACACAGACACTCGATCTCCGACTCTCAGTCGATTTGCATCTGATAGGACAGCCAGTCATTTAGATAGATGCACAGATACAGAAAGACAGATAAACAGTCAGACCGACGGCAAGTCAAATAGACAGGCAGGCATACATTCAGTTGGTGACAGTTACAAAGTCAGTCAGATAGACAGATAAACAAACAGGCAGACAGTCGTCATCGTCAGTCTGTCAGTCAGCTAGATGTACAGACACAGAAAGACAGACGCAGTCAGACGGAAGGTCAGTCAAACAAACAGGCAGGCAGACAGCCAGTTGGTGATCGTTAGACAGTCAGTCAGATAGGCAGACAGACAGTCGTCAGTCAGTCAGAAGTACAGACACCGAAAGATAAACTTCAAAACTACTGATTATCAGTGCCCAGTTGAAAGCAACTTAGCAAGGATCACCGCCAAGAAAAACATCACGTGTCGATCCGTTACCTGAAGAACTTGGTAAGGTATCTTCTCCAGCTGACAGATTCTCCAGTGCGGCTGGGTTCATTAACCACTGATCCGAGTCAACTAACACTACAGCATTACCATCCGAGTCCACTTCTAGGATTTCCCCCTCTTTTCCTAATGCCTGAAAGAAATTAATGTGGTTACACATATTAGCGAATTATGTGATAATTGAAAGAAAAGCGTTATGAGTCTAAAGAGTTCTTAAGAAGCACATACCCTACTCATTGATTCATTCCAGTTGCCAAGACCCTGTTGTAGATTCTGCACGAGCTGCTTGTCGCTTTCAATTCTGACTTTGTCTCCCGCCAGAAAACTGGCCATCTGTGAAACCAAAGTCCATTACTTACAAGATATATTTTGCTGTTTTCTATACCCAGTTTCACACTAAAACAGGTCATGAAGTTGTTCATAAAGAAGAGTTATCTTTTCCTGTATAGTTTTTCAAGTGAGGGAGAGTTATTTTGTGGCTACATGTAGGCAGTCAAACATACCTTGGTAACGGCATCTGGATGGAAACTCAATCTCTGTGAACCATACCTTACGTGAACATCGCCAAGAGCATCAATTTTACTTATTTTGCCAACTTTTCCTATGTACTACAATAAAAAGGACAAAAATTGGTTTACGCTGGGCTCAGAGTACGAAACCATAGTTTGTGACACAAGGTTTTCATAACACTAAATGACCGGCAGTCCGATATTTTTGACAAAATTAAGGAATCGAAGGAACCGATCATAGATGTATCCAAACTATGTTGTAAAATTCATTAATAATTCGTAAGGGTACTAACAAAGAGAAATGAGCCATTCCAATCACACGGTTACCCTGTATATCAGATACAACTCACTAGTGGTTGTATCTAATTTACGTTCCAGATACAACTCACTAGTAGTTGTATCTAATTTACATGTGAATGTTTGTGAATTTCACAAGTTGTTTACTACATTCGCGTCCGTGTTATGTCGGCACTATACATTCACTCGCCTTCGGCTCGTGATTGTATAGGCCGATACAACACTCCCGCTCATGTAGTAAGCATTATATATATGTCGATTAAGAAGGTTAAGCGATCCCGAAGAGCTTTACAGATCTCAAGTCTAATGCTTGGTTTACATTGGGAGTCGGATTGGGAGAATGCATGATTCGAAGCGACCTTAAATTTTCGATAAGTTAAGGTGGCTCTGAACCCCACCTACAGAATTTTTTTAAACTTTGCCAAAAGTTGCATCTTATCCTACTGATCAAAATTCGACAATAAAAAATGGGGTTCACCGACTCATTTTTGAGTTATGAACACTTAAAGCTAAAACTAAGGGTGTTTTCAGCACGTTATACTGTTGCTATAGTAACATATTGTGTCACAAAAATGATAACAACGTGTTCACCAATCACTGGGCATTCGTTTGATATCATGATTGTAGCATCAACTGATAAAGAGTGGTTTTAATGACCCATCAAAATCTAAGTCTTGGAAAGTGCTGGAAACTGTTGGGAGCCACCCTGACCTACTTCCCTAAACCCTTCTTTTTTTGTCGATATAAACATAGCAAAACTGTACAACTAAAAAAAGCTACGCTAACAACAGAAGTTTCTTACAAATGATTAACTATTAAAATTCAAAATAGCATATAAAGACAAAAAATAATTTACCTTAATTCCCGATAAAGTGATTTCAGTTCGTACAAAAGCTGTGATACATAATTACTGCGCCTTTCAATAACATGCGGAATTTGAAATTCAAATTTCCACCAACGGTTGCGTTTTACACTGCCGTCAATCATCTTAGCTTACCTTTCAGGAAACATATCTTCACTTCAATGAGTTCAAAAGGTCACGTCCGTGCATTATGATTGGTGGATTTTTGTTTGTTTCTTTTTTACATGGTCCGTTGGCTTTCGTATTAATTATGATTAACGGCAGGGAATAACGCAACCGTAGGTAGAGATTTGAATTTCAAATTCCGCATGTTATTGAAAGGCGTAGTAAACATCAGTTAGCAATTGCGGTCACACCAAACGGCGCAGTACTAAAAAAGAATTCTTCATATGCCTGTACAATTTACTGCCTCGCAACTTCATTACAAAACATCAAGAACGACTAAAATTAACCTTACGTTGTTTCGTATAAACGAGAAGGGTCTTAGAGCCCCTTTGATCATCAACTCTGCACTAAATCGCAAATGGCTGCTTGTACATGAAATTGATCGCAGATCATGGAGACGACAGTATCAAAGAAAGTACAAACCATAACCATTCTTTAGCGTATTGTTCTCAAGACATACGGGAAGAACTTGAAAACATTGGCCATTTTTTTCAAGTTGCAATCCGTTAGTTTTCATCATCCATAACGTTCAAAGACAACCAATAATAGTTTTTACTTTCAAATTTCCGGACCATCAAGTTTAGGTTTCTGGTGATACAAATATGTTTTTTGACTTTTTAAAGTGAAACAAAAAATAGGTAACACTGCCCCTTAAAATTATGCTTGGGTAGAAAAGTCATTAGACACAGCTTAACTTATCGACGCTAAGTAAACACGCTTTACACTACGGTACTCGTTAACCCAAAGAAACGTTTTTGTTAAGCTCATTAGCCCACAATGTTCATTAGTTTCTATCGTAATTCATTGTGTGTCGTCACGCGAAGTGTGTGTCATCACGCTAAGTGTGTGTCGTCAGGCCAACTGCGTGTCGCCACGCCAAGCGTGTGTCATCACGCCAAGTGTATGTCGTCACGCAGTGTGTCGTTATGCGAAGTGTGTGTCGCCACGCCAAGTGTCTCGTCACGCCAAGAATGTGTCATCACACCAAGTGTGTGTCATCACGCCAAGTGTATGGTCACGCTTAGTGTGTCGTCACGCCAAGTGTATGTCGTTCCGCCAAGCATATGTCATCACGCCAAGTGTGTGTCGTAACGCCAAGTGTGTGTCGTAACGCCAAGTGTGTGTCACCACGCCAAGTGTGTCATCACGGGAAGTGAGTTGTGCTGTATTTTTGCGAGCTGGTAGTTTTTAAAATTACCCTCGGTGCAAGTTAGAGGCAACCGTGATTCTAGTTGTGGACATTCTACTGTTTGAGGCTTGTTCACATGATGATACAAACGCAAAATGCAAGCGCAGTAAGATACGCACGCGCATTTGAACATCCTAAAATGGCAGATGACGTATTCTGGGTTTCAATTCAACTGTGGAGGCATGGAACGAAAATTGTTCACCTTGCGTTTGCGATTGCGTTGCCTCGGTTCACACGTCTGAAATCGAAACTCAAGCGCAAGGAAATGGCAAATCTTTCATTTCTTTAGCTTGCGTCCTATAAAGTAGCTTGTGCTTGCGTTTTCAAAATGGTAGTTCACAGGTTTGTTTGCTTGCGTTTGTTCTTGCGTTTACGTCGCTCGTGTGAACCAGCCTTTAAAAATAACTGACAGACAAATATTTCTAACCTCTTCCATGCCATCAACCCAGCCTCCATGACCTTCAGACATGGCTTTCAGCACCTCTGTATCTAGGCACACAGACACTCGGTCTCCGACTTTCAGTCGATTTTCATCTGGTCGGTTTCGGATTTCTCCGACTTTCGCCAAACATTCATGATAATATGACGGCCCGGTCGCCGGCGTTGAGCATTTGAGATCCACCTAAAAGAAATAACAAAAAGTCTTAATTTAAGCGCGCAATATAAACAGAGCAAATGCACCAATAAAGAAGAAAATTAAGAATACGATAATTCTGTCTGATTCTAAAGGCAACCGTTACCCAATCATAGCTGATATTGGTTACCCAAACGATCCCAGAAACTGAGTGCTAAAAGCTGGAGCTCAATCTTCCCAAAGCTCCTAAATTAGCGAATTACAGCATGGAGTTGAAATGTTAGACATAGACCTTTTTCATAATGGCGGCCAATTTATTTATTGTTATATGTATGTTAATTAGCCCTATTGGCCTCATTTTACAGTAAAAATTATTTTAAATTTTGCACAAGCTAACAAGGCCACTAGGGCTAATTAACATAGATATAAAAGAATAAATAACTTCCGCCATTATAAAAAAAGTCTATTACCAAGACCTACCGATCCCATGTGACCCGTTCTGCATGTATTTTCACTGTGTTTCCACGTGATTTTGGCACCAGCCCTCTCCACACCATTCCAAGCAGTGAGTTCTGTTAATATCCCAATTTGACCGCTGCCGCCATCTTGTTCACCCCACTTCCAATCTCGACCACGTGTCACTCTGGCACCGGGGAAAAAACCTTTGGCTTGACGCTTAGTGCCGTTAGAACGTTTACCAACTGGGATTCTAAGAAAAAGAGTGTATTAGTTGCAGGATGGGTAACACGATCACGTTGAATAAACAAACAAAAACAAGGGCCTGTAGAACGTACGAACGCGAAAATAAACAATTACAGAAACAAACGGATGAACGCACAAACGAACGCACGCACGGTTGCACTTACCCGTCTGCACGACATTCGTCAAAGCGCAGAAATGAATGTTCCTTGTTATGCACATCGCTCATGTAACAAGATGAACACAGATCATATTTTGGACAGTCCGCGCATTTCCATCGTGTTCCTGCAATTTGAGATTGCTTGCAACCATCACACGCGCCAGGAAAGTGCTTCACACCTGTGGCAAAAGAAAGAGTATGACTCTGTAAAATCCACTGTTATACCTTGCTTTAATTGGCATTCCTCATTTGTCCGTCCCCCCCCCGAAGTTCGGTTGTTAACACCAGTTTTGGTAGCATAAAAAGACTGGAAGCGTTGGATATTTCTTTTTCAAATGTCCAAATATTTTCCAAGGACGGTTTATCCCGGTGGCGACAAATTTCCAACAGCATTCTCATCGGGAATGAAATTTCGAGCTGGGATTTGTAGCGGCATTCTTGCCGAGAGTAAGACTCTAGGTAACAAATAAGAATTCCGGCGGCCAAAATCCCCAAAGGAGTTGCAACGGGAATCTTGGCGAGATTTCTACCGGGAATACGAATCCCGCCGGGGGTTTCGACGGAAATCTTGGCGAGATTAGAGAGATTAAACACCGCGTTCTACGACAAACGGCCAACGTCAGCTTGCAGTTGATTATCTTTACTTTTTCTCAAATCGTTGTATAAATCCACCAGAAAAATCGAACATAATTCAAGTCAGGGCTAAACTATGAAAATCAAGCCAACAAAAAACCAAGTGAACAAAGGTCAAAGCAACTACACTACGCGGACCACCCCCTTGTAAGATTATTTCCCAAATGACCGCGCATACCCTGGAAACGACCTCTTTTAGAGCTATGGAATCTAGGGCAAACATGTTAGTTAACGTGAAGACTTTAATCTCTTCACTCTTCACAGTGAATAATATATATAGAAAAGCTTAGCCTAACAGCGGAGCTCTCTGGACAGAAAGCTGATGATAAGCTTCACTAAAATGAAAGGTCGGAAGCACAAGAATTAAGATTGACGACCGGGCTATTTTTCAAGTTTAGCAATTCCCAAAAACAGTATTACGCAACCGTCTGCACAGTACATTTAGTTTGTACAAATGCTCACAAAAACTCAACTTTTTCTCGGTCTAGAATAACTAGTTTGACTAATTTCCGAATAAAATACACCTGTTGCATATCGAAAATTGCCCGAAAAACTGATTTGGAAATAAAATTGCAACAAATACACAGACATCTTTGCATAAGGCGACGCGAGTGAAGTTAGAACTATAAAATCCAAGTCTTGTTTGTTGTACATAAAATCGCTTTTCAACCTATGTAATGAATGAACAAACACATAAAAAATAGACAACACAATTTTCTTTTGAAAAATTTTGTTCAAATATCCATCAGTTTATGTTTTAAAGCAAAACGCGTACCATTAGCGCATCGAGGAGCTGTTTTCGATGAAATTCAAGAAAGCAATACGACTGAATTTGAGCACGTTTTATAAACATTTCTCCAAAACTAATGAGAACACAAAGAAAAACAATCACAAATTGATATCAACATAAATTCCCATCGAGAAATGTAATTTGTTTTACCTTTAAGTCCCTCGGCTGCTTGAAAATTCTATACAACTCCGCTTCTACGGTTTACTGTAGATGACGTAACATCGGCGGTGTAGCCGCGGGAAGCACGCGAAAAACAAAGCCTCGTTTTGATTTCAAAATTGCTAACATCCCGGCTGTTGCGCGACGCCATACGCGCATGCGCCCTGCGCGACGTCGCGCCCGCGAGCTATCCTTGCGCAGCACGATATCCCGTCAAGAATAATGAATAGCATTACTTGCAAAGAGCAGCTTGAAATAATGGATATCATTAATTCAGGCTATTAAACGAAGTGGAACGAAGACTCAAAATTATATGAAAGCAACGGCGCGGTGACAATTTCTCCAGCTTGTGAGCTTCTGTATCCAATAGGGTTACCCTAACACTAACCTTAACACCCGGGGAGGCGGGACTTAACATCATGTCTCACTACACATGACTACAGTTTAAGCGTCTAGTTTTAATGTCAATCTCTTGTGATTATTTTTACTTTTTAGTTTTGTCTAATTTTTTAAACAGCGCCTTTGAATCTTGTAGAAAAGGCGCTATATAAATGATTATTATTATTATTATTATTATTATTATTATTATTATTATTATTATTATTATTATTATTATTATTATCTTCTTTGGCACTTTTCCCCCTTTTACTCCCTTTCGCGGTCGCCATCTTGTTATGGTGCAACAAAGCACCACGGGAAGATACCATCTCGGTGGCGGTCTGAATTAATGATATCCATAACTTCAAGCTGCTCTTTGCAAGTAATGCTATTCATTATTCTTACGGGGATACCAGGTTGCCCTGCGCGACGGACGTCGCGCCCGCGATCTAACCCTGCACGATGTCGCGCCCGCGAAACATTTCGCTAGTCAGGACCATGAAAATTGACGGGCATTGGTTCTATGGAGCTCCGCGAGAGCTCCGCTGTAAAATTAATATCTTTACATATCTTTACATGTGTGAGGTATGATTTTTCTAAAGTGGGAGAAATCCTTTAATTTTTTTATCAAGCATCCAAACGGGCCGGAATCCTAAATCCTTGAATCTGATTGGCTAATCACGCGCTTTTAGCTGGTCCAGCCTTTTCTAAACCCGGTCCGGAATCCTCTTGACAGTCCTCACTTTTACGATTGTGACGTTAATTGATTTTCTGTAATTTCATTGAATTTTCTCGTTAATTATGGACCGAAACGAAAGCTACCAAGGCGAAGGTGAATGTTTATTGGCCTGATAAAATATTTACGACACAAACAAAGAAAACAATTAAGAAAAACAGCAACGTTTCGCCATTGCTGACATCAGCTGACTTTCGAAAACAAGCTAAAGATCTTTTAACGCTTGAGCGAGGCACCTAAAAAACATAAAATTAAAGGCCAATGTTATTCCTCGAAAAGGAGAGTAAAAGTCCGGATTTAATGATTTGTTGATTTTATAGTTTGTTGTTGTTTTTTACAAAACGGCATTTGTAGCTTAAAAATAACTGAAATTAATGCAATCTAGCTCTATTTTACAAAGGTTTTGACTTCATTTGGTTTAAAAGTTTTCCTTATATTTCCAGTTTTGTTTTTTCTTCTAATCGATCGAGATTCGGTGAATTTTCATTAAAAAGTCATGCTTGAATTTGTCATTCTAGTTTTGTACTAGTTCAACAATTAACACACCAATTCGAGATCTGATTTTGCGAGATAATTCGCACTTTAATACTATTCCGATCGGTGGTGGCAAACAAAACAACCGTTCACTTTACCGAGAGACACAAACTGATATATAAATACTCCAATTATCCTGGAGAATTTTGTCACATACCACAAGACGAAATGATGTTTTCAGAAGTTATTTACAGCGATATGCAGTCATGTTTGTCTCCTGTAATCTGAATCAGTTGTTCCAATGAATAAAGACATTTCATCATACTTTATACGAAAAGATACAAAATGACTCTTGGTGAATTTTGACAACCTTGACCAGGAGTTTCTCCGCCTGCTGTTTTGAACAGGGAGAAGACCCAAGGGACAAGGTTGCTAACACAGACAGTGATTCATAACCAAGTATGGTTGGGAAGAGGCTTACAACTAAGGATGCTTAGTAATAAAGGGCTTATAACCAAGGATACTTAGTAAGGGGATTATAACCAAGGATGCTTAGTACGGGACTTATAACCAAGGATGCTTAAATACAAAACTGAATGCAAGGCTGGCACTACGGAAAAGGGCAGATTATTAAATGGCCAATATTTTGACTAATAGAATTTAGTCTTCCTCAGGGCCAGGGCTATACTGAAAGAAAATATTGTAACGGCTCCTAAAGGATGCTTAGTAGGGGGCTTATAACCAAGTATGGTTGGAAGGAGGCTTATAACTTAGGATAGTTGGGAAGAGGCTTATAACCAAGGATGGTTGAGAAGGGGCTGATAACCAAGGATGGTTGGGAAGGGGCTGATAACCAAGGATGGTTGGGAAAGGGCTTATAACCAAGGATGGTTGAGAAAGGGCTAAAAACCAAGGATGGTTGAGAAAGGGCTTATAACCAAGGATGGTTGAGAAAGGGCTTATAACCAAGGATGGTTGGGAAGGGGCTGATAACCAAGAATGGTTGGGAAAGGGCTTATAACCAAGGATGGTTGGGAAGGGGCTGATAACCAAGGATGGTTGGGAAAGGGCTTATAACCAAGGATGGTTGGGAAGGGGCTGATAACCAAGGATGGTTGGGAAGGGGCTGATAACCAAGGATGGTTGGGAAGGGGCTAATAACCAAGGATGGTTGGGAAGGGGCTAATAACCAAGGATGGTTGGGAAGGGGCTGATAACCGAGGATGGTTGGGAAGTGGCTGATAACCAAGGATGGATGGGAAGGGGCTTATAACCAAGGATGGTTGAGAAGGGGCTTATAACCAAGAATGGTTGAGAAGGGGCTTATAACCAAGGATGGTTGAGAAATGGCTAAAAACCAAGGATGGTTGAGAAAGGGCTGATAACCAAGGATGGTTGGGAAGGGGCTGATAACCAAGGATGGTTGGGAAAGGGCTTATAACCAAGGATGGTTGAGAAAGGGCTAAAAACCAAGGATGGTTGAGAAAGGGCTTATAACCAAGGATGGTTGAGAAAGGGCTTATAACCAAGGATGGTTGGGAAGGGGCTGATAACCAAGAATGGTTGGGAAAGGGCTTATAACCAAGGATGGTTGGGAAGGGGCTGATAACCAAGGATGGTTGGGAAAGGGCTTATAACCAAGGATGGTTGGGAAGGGGCTGATAACCAAGGATGGTTGGGAAGGGGCTGATAACCAAGGATGGTTGGGAAGGGGCTAATAACCAAGGATGGTTGGGAAGGGGCTAATAACCAAGGATGGTTGGGAAGGGGCTGATAACCGAGGATGGTTGGGAAGTGGCTGATAACCAAGGATGGATGGGAAGGGGCTTATAACCAAGGATGGTTGAGAAGGGGCTTATAACCAAGAATGGTTGAGAAGGGGCTGATAACCAAGGATGGTTGAGAAGGGGCTGATAACCAAGGATGGTTGAGAAAAGGCTGATAACCAAGGATGGTTGGGAAGGGGCTTATAACCAAGAATGGTTGAGAAGGGGCTTATAACCAAGACTGGTTGAGAAGGGCTTATAACCAAGAATGGTTGAGAAGGGCTTATAACCAAGAATGGTTGAGAAGGGCTGATAACCAAGGATGGTTGGGAAGGGGCTTATAACCAAGGATGGATGGGAAGGGGCTGATAACCAAGGATGGTTGAGAAGGGGCTGATAACCAAGGATGGTTGGGAAGGGGCTGATAACCAAGAATGTTTGGGAAGGGGCTGATAACCAAGGATGGATGGGAAGGGGCTGATAACCAAGGATGGTTGAGAAGGGGCTGATAACCAAGGATGGTTGAGAAGGGGCTGATAACCAAGGATGGTTGGGAAGGGGCTAATAACCAAGGATGGTTGGGAAGGGGCTGATAACCGAGGATGGTTGGGAAGTGGCTGATAACCAAGGATGGATGGGAAGGGGCTTATAACCAAGGATGGTTGAGAAGGGGCTTATAACCAAGAATGGTTGAGAAGGGGCTTATAACCAAGGATGGTTGAGAAAGGGCTAAAAACCAAGGATGGTTGAGAAAGGGCTGATAACCAAGGATGGTTGGGAAGGGGCTGATAACCAAGGATGGTTGGGAAAGGGCTTATAACCAAGGATGGTTGAGAAAGGGCTAAAAACCAAGGATGGTTGAGAAAGGGCTTATAACCAAGGATGGTTGAGAAAGGGCTTATAACCAAGGATGGTTGGGAAGGGGCTGATAACCAAGAATGGTTGGGAAAGGGCTTATAACCAAGGATGGTTGGGAAGGGGCTGATAACCAAGGATGGTTGGGAAAGGGCTTATAACCAAGGATGGTTGGGAAGGGGCTGATAACCAAGGATGGTTGGGAAGGGGCTGATAACCAAGGATGGTTGGGAAGGGGCTAATAACCAAGGATGGTTGGGAAGGGGCTAATAACCAAGGATGGTTGGGAAGGGGCTGATAACCGAGGATGGTTGGGAAGTGGCTGATAACCAAGGATGGATGGGAAGGGGCTTATAACCAAGGATGGATGGGAAGGGGCTTATAACCAAGGATGGTTGAGAAGGGGCTTATAACCAAGAATGGTTGAGAAGGGGCTGATAACCAAGGATGGTTGAGAAGGGGCTGATAACCAAGGATGGTTGAGAAAAGGCTGATAACCAAGGATGGTTGGGAAGGGGCTTATAACCAAGAATGGTTGAGAAGGGGCTTATAACCAAGACTGGTTGAGAAGGGCTTATAACCAAGAATGGTTGAGAAGGGCTTATAACCAAGAATGGTTGAGAAGGGCTGATAACCAAGGATGGTTGGGAAGGGGCTTATAACCAAGGATGGATGGGAAGGGGCTGATAACCAAGGATGGTTGAGAAGGGGCTGATAACCAAGGATGGTTGGGAAGGGGCTGATAACCAAGAATGTTTGGGAAGGGGCTGATAACCAAGGATGGATGGGAAGGGGCTGATAACCAAGGATGGTTGAGAAGGGGCTGATAACCAAGGATGGTTGAGAAGGGGCTGATAACCAAGGATGGTTGGGAAGGGGCTGATAACCAAGGATGGTTGGGAAGGGGCTGATAACCGAGGATGGTTGGGAAGTGGCTGATAACCAAGGATGGATGGGAAGGGGCTTATAACCAAGGATGGTTGAGAAGGGGCTTATAACCAAGAATGGTTGAGAAGGGGCTTATAACCAAGGATGGTTGAGAAAGGGCTAAAAACCAAGGATGGTTGAGAAAGGGCTGATAACCAAGGATGGTTGGGAAGGGGCTGATAACCAAGGATGGTTGGGAAAGGGCTTATAACCAAGGATGGTTGAGAAAGGGCTAAAAACCAAGGATGGTTGAGAAAGGGCTTATAACCAAGGATGGTTGAGAAAGGGCTTATAACCAAGGATGGTTGGGAAGGGGCTGATAACCAAGAATGGTTGGGAAAGGGCTTATAACCAAGGATGGTTGGGAAGGGGCTGATAACCAAGGATGGTTGGGAAAGGGCTTATAACCAAGGATGGTTGGGAAGGGGCTGATAACCAAGGATGGTTGGGAAGGGGCTGATAACCAAGGATGGTTGGGAAGGGGCTGATAACCAAGGATGGTTGGGAAGGGGCTAATAACCAAGGATGGTTGGGAAGGGGCTGATAACCGAGGATGGTTGGGAAGTGGCTGATAACCAAGGATGGATGGGAAGGGGCTTATAACCAAGGATGGTTGAGAAGGGGCTTATAACCAAGAATGGTTGAGAAGGGGCTGATAACCAAGGATGGTTGAGAAGGGGCTGATAACCAAGGATGGTTGAGAAAAGGCTGATAACCAAGGATGGTTGGGAAGGGGCTTATAACCAAGAATGGTTGAGAAGGGGCTTATAACCAAGAATGGTTGAGAAGGGCTTATAACCAAGAATGGTTGAGAAGGGCTTATAACCAAGAATGGTTGAGAAGGGCTGATAACCAAGGATGGTTGGGAAGGGGCTTATAACCAAGGATGGATGGGAAGGGGCTGATAACCAAGGATGGTTGAGAAGGGGCTGATAACCAAGGATGGTTGGGAAGGGGCTGATAACCAAGAATGTTTGGGAAGGGGCTGATAACCAAGGATGGATGGGAAGGGGCTGATAACCAAGGATGGTTGAGAAGGGGCTGATAACCAAGGATGGTTGAGAAGGGGCTGATAACCAAGGATGGTTGGGAAGGGGCTGATAACCAAGGATGGTTGGGAAGGGGCTGATAACCAAGGATGGTTGGGAAGGGGCTGATAACCAAGGATGGTTGGGAAGGGGCTGATAACCAAGGATGCTTGGGAAGGGGCTGATAACCAAGGATGCTTGGGAAGGGGCTTATAACCAAGGATGGTTGGGAAGGGGCTGATAACCAAGGATGTTTGGGAAGGGGCTGATAACCAAGGATGGCTGGGATGGGATGTTATACAAAAACTGGGGAGCAGGGGTGGTGTAGTGGTGAGAGCACTCGCCTCCCACCAATGTGGCCCGGGTTCAATCCTCGGACCCGCCGTCATATGTGGGTTGAGTTTGTTGTTGGTTCTCTCCTTGCTCCGAGAGGTTTTTCTCCGGGTACTCCGGTTTTCCCCTCTCCTCAAAAACCAACATTCTAAATTCCAATTCGATCTGGAACGCACATACACGTTGTAACGAGCTCCTGAGCTCTTAGGTGTTACGTGGGTAAATAAATTTCGTTTCGTTTCTGCAGTCCCCACCATGCAACTGATGTTGGTGGTGAGAAAGTCACAACAGTCACCAGGTCAAAACATTAAACTATGTATCAATTACTTGTACAAATACAGTTCTATTTTGAAGAAATGGCAACTAAAATAATCAACAAAAAGCAAGCGATTTATAACACATCAGTGAAGTAACACAGATTGGAATAGTTTTTTTTTTTAAGTTCAATTCACTGAAAAAGCTGACAGTGCATCCTGTATAAGTTCTTCGATTTTGACAAACACAAGCATTTGCTTTTTCATGTTTGGAATTCATTTCACCTTGTTAATTCATATATAGAGCATTGCAAAAGATAGTAATTCTAAACTCCTCTTTCTCTTCTCACAATCTGAACATTGTAACTCTAAAATCGACCCTTTTTTGCAATCTATTAATTTTTTTTAACTTTTTAACCGACCAGTGATATAAACTTCCGCCTTTAGAGAAATCTAATTATAGAAATACTGATTAATGTCGTGTGATGAAATACAGTGGTGATGAATAAAAGGGATGACTCAAAATGACCTCATTAACAGACTTTTCAGGTCTAAAGCTATTTTTGAAATTCACTTTCTTTCAAGTGGGGGTGAAGATTTTAGCCCAAAAACCAGTGCAAAGTTTCCCGTCAACTTAGGATTTTTATTGCTTAGTTTTTAAAACGAACGAAAATTGATCTGTTGGTAAATAAAATAAAATGCACCTAGTCTGACCGATGCCTACCAAAACATCGTTTGATGCTAGTGTTGAATATTTAATGAGGTCCTATTGAACACTTGTGTGTTAACTCCTACATGTAGTAGAGTTGCAAATCGAAATGCTGCTAGTTCGAGCATATTCGGTTTATTCAACGAATATTTTATGAAGCTGACGTCGATGTCAATCAAAGTAAAAATGTTTGTTATTGAATTGGCAAGTCGACTGATCTGTTTAATATTAAACTTCAACTGAGTGCTTTTACGGAGAAACCGAAAATTGCCTGAAAAGTAAGACCACATTCAGTAGCAGTCACTAAAACCACGATCGCAACCCGAAATTATGCAAAGAATACATTAAAACACAAATCGTGTTAATCAAACGCTACGACTGGCTAAATTAATTCATGAAATGGAAATGGTAATGAAATATGTAGATTTGTAGCTAGAATATGTTACAAATCGTCGATCTTTTGGGAACAGATTTTCGAAATTTAGGACGTTAAGACAATCATGGGTAACAAACATTTCAGTTATTCGGCACATAGACAAATCACCTGTGAACTCGTTCGAGCATATATATGTAAGAAGACGAAGCGAAATTATAATCGATGTTGCCGTTGTTTAATAAATTAAAGGGACTTATTCGTGACCAAATCGAAAATGAAATATTTACTTGCCTGTTTGAGCATTGTCATAAACTCGAAGATCAAACTTCCCCGAATGTCCTGTACGATAGTTCGCTTGCTTCCCCGAATCCCAATAAACCAAAACATGGTTATCTTTTCGAACTCGCACGACCGTTCCAACCATTCCTTCTCCTCCGTCTTGCTCTCCCCACATCCAGTCTGGACCCCTAACTACTCGTAAACCAATCTCCATTTTCTTGCTTTTCCACTCTCAAGGTCTGAGTCTCAATAATAAGAATAAGACCCGAACAAAGCACATTTCAGGTGGCCACCATTTTGCACGGCGATAAAAAGTGTGCGGGCATAAAATGCGACGCTGCGTGCCAGCAGTTTCGTTTTAGCTTCCGGGAAAAATAGCTGATGACGTAAATGCCACGATTCCTCTGGGGTCCACTGGGGGCCAAATCGGCATAAGCCAGCATTGACGCCACAACAGCGGAACTCGCGCTTGTTGGGGTATCATGGTTAATCAGGGCAAACATGCCGCCAAATACAGTGTTTATATGAGGATCCAGTGTCAAAATATTTCTGTAAATTTTATATTTTCTAAGGGACGGACCATTATTTTTGACGGGAGGGGCTAGAAAATTTTGAAATAAATTGTTTACAGAGGATATAAACACTGAAATAAATTGCAAGCAAAAAATAAAGAAAAAATTGTTTACTGGAAGTATGGCAGCTGGACGGAGACACAAAATAAATTGTTTCCAGCAGGTGCCGCATAAAAAAAGGGTTTGCATGTGAAAAAATTCCCTCCCCCCCCCCCCCCCCCCCCCCCCCCGTCAAAATAGTGGTCCGACCCTAATATTTGTGAATTGAAAACTTACGGTACTTAGAAGAAGGCTTTACTCGTCAAATTTGAGGAAGGTAGCTGTGTTAGAAAGCGTGCAATTAAATTTTTTGGGTTTTCCATACATTGTCTGCAAACTTTTCCGTCGGTTGTATGTGAAAAGAAAAAAATCAACTGCACGTTTGTTAGTAAAAATAGTTTTTTTTATGACTAGTAAAAATATCCAACAACATTAATCTTTAACTGGTCAAGATTAATATTTTTTAATGCTTAATTATAATGCTTTAGTTACAGAAATTGAAACGTATCTGCAAAAATAGCCTGCGAGTAAGCTCTCGGGATCGGGATCGGGATCTGGATCTGGATCGGGTTCGGGATTTGGGGGAGGGGGTTTATTTATTTATTCATTTAACCTCGCCTAACTAGAATACAAAACTGGTGGGTGAGGAATAGGAGCCTTTCCCTCCTATCCCAAACCCTGAGCCCGAGAGCTTGCTCGCAGGCTACTACAAATAGCAAGGATATACATTCCACAATACCCGTAATAAAATATGTGCAAGTTTACTGTCTCATAAATACAGTGGCTATTATATAGAAAGTATAGCACCTGAGCTAAATAAGTTCTTCTGGTACTGTTTATCATGCTGCACAATGTGGGTTTCCAGTTTGTGTAAGGAAATACTAAATTATCGTCTATTTAAATAAAAGCTATTGGCCGTTAATTTCCTGTGGTGCTGTTTATTATGCTGTACAAGGCGGTTCTAACTTTTGAGTCTGTGGATGAAACCCCAAAGTGTGACCATTCAAATGAAAGCTATTGAACAGTACTTTCGTGTGGTACTGTTTATTATGCTGTACAAGGCGGTTCTAACTTTTGAGCCTGTGGATGAAATCCTAAAGTGTGACGCGACCATTCAAATGAAAGCTATTGAGCAGTACTTTCCTGTGGTACTGTTTATTATGCTGTACAAGGCGGTTCTAACTTTTGAGCCTGTGGATGAAGTCCTAAAGTGTGACCATTCAAATGAAAGCTATTGAGCAGTACTTTCCTGTGATACTGTTTATTATATATGCTATACAAGGCGGTTTTAACTTTTGAGTCTGTGGATCCCTAAAGTGTGACCATTCAAACGAAAGCCTTTGAGCAGTACGTTCCTGTGGTACTGTTTATTATGCTGTACAAGGCGGTTCTAACTTTTGAGTCTGTAGAGCCAAACTCCTAAAATATGACCATTAAAATGAAATTAATGGAAAAGTACTTCCTTGTAGTGCTGTTTGCTTTTCAATATTTTCTAATATTGTCTCGAGTTAAACGAATGTCTTTGGAGAGGAATGTTCCGAAGAATATGTTTTATGAGCAGATTGTTCTTCCTTCGAAGGATTCCAAACCCTTCCACGCACGCAAAACGAAAATCTTTTCCACACGAGTTTTCTTAACTGCTTGTCCACACACGTGTAAACAACAGGATTTAACACAGCGTTCAGATAAGATAGCCATTTCGCCACACTAGCGCCATCTGGGTCCAAGGTATAAAACGGAAAAATTAAGCTAACAATTATAAATGGTGCCCAACAGCATAGAAAGGTCCCGATGACAAACGCGATCGTTTTGGCGGCTTTAAGATCACTTTTGACGTTCTTGTAACACTGTTGGTTCATGGTGCTGTGTACGTGAACTTGGTCACGTGCGTGTCGCCTTGCAATGCGAAACATGCTCCCGTAAGCCACGATAATAATGACCAGCGGCAGAAGAAAACTTGCAAGCATTACAAACAGGGCGTATCCTGGAAAAGAAAAAGAAAGAAATTAAACGACGTGTCAGTTGGAAGGCCCGTTTACACAGGCGATTTTTTTGTGTATTTTTGTCGCACTTTTCTGTGCAAATTTGTCGTTTTCAAATGACAGGTGAAGTCAAACCAGAAAGCGAAAACTAATAATATAATAATATATAATAACTTTATTTATTCACGGAGTCCTTATCACTAAAAAGTGGTCTTCTAAAGAGCCGTGCACATTAAACCTAGTAGAAAAAGTTAAGACTTAAAAATTACAAAACTCCTATAATAAATGCTAAACTAAGTTAAGAAAATACTAATATACAATAGCGGAATAAAAACTATTTAAAGTAGTGGCCTGCTTAGCCTCCGCTGACAGACTGTTCCATGTTACTGCGCGCCTATAACGAAAACTTTTCTTAAGGGCCTCAGTGTTCGGTCGCGGAATAAACAGGTTATGTTGCGCACCTCGAAGATTATGTCTGTGAATGGTATTGACGCTGGTGAATTTATCAGACAGATATTCAGGTACAAGGTGATTTACAGTTTTAAACATTAAAGAAGCCAGAAGCCATAAAGCCGTCAAGAAACAACAGATAGACATCATTTAATGAGGTATGAACACTTAACCCTTTAAGCCCTAACATCAAAATTTAAATTCTCATTTCTAGTCCTATACATTTCCTATAGAAGTAGTGGGGAGAAATTGTTTGGATATCAAGAGAACTCATCTTGTGTGATCATGTCCTTAATTCTCATGACCTTTTTTGATTGATAAGGTATTAATATTACAAAGAGAAATTTGATGCTGATCACTCTTAGGGCTTAAAGGGTCAAGTGTCTGTTTATTTATAATTTTGATCGATAAAATCTCATACAAATTCTTGTCATATTTGTGAGCCTGGGCTCTCTTTGGTTGAATAAAGAAAAAACGGTAATAAGCCTACCTCCAGTGTCACGATACGGACTTAATGGTTTAAACAGCAGCGCAACAGTCATGGAATAAAGCCATATTCCTCCAATGACATGCATAGCCCTTCTTGAAGTCATAAATGGCACATACGAATACGGCCTGGACACCGCTATATAACGATCCACACTGATTGACGTCAAACTTAGAATCGAGGCTGTCCCGCACAAAATATCCACGTGCCTCCAAATCATCACAAACGTTTCCCCAAGATGGTTAGCCGCTGACCTATCGCCGTATAACAGAAATACCAACCACACTGGCATACTTATTACTGAAACGAAGATATCGGCAATGCAAAGGTTTATGATGAAGAATCGAGTTATTCGTCTGGCCGAATGTTGTTTGTAAACTGCCAAACAAACAAAACTGTTCGCTATCAATGCGCAGATGATGAGAAGGCATATTAACGAGGCGCTGATGAACGAAGCTGGTGTCCCAAGAAGACTTGGTTTCTCTGAGCTTGTAGACGAATTTGAAGTGTGAGAGATGGAGTCGTTCATTGTAGCTCTGGGTTTTGTTGACACTGTCAGCTCGACGAACCTAAATGCTGCCGATGACTGCCGACGAGGTTCGACGACTGCCGATAATTATCGATGACTACCCGAAGATTGACGATGATTCTCGATGATTTTCGCTGACCACCGAAGATTGGCGATGACTGTTAATAACTGACTGTAATGACTGCTGATGATTGTCGATAATTAACGAAGATTAGTGATGATATCCGATGTTCGTCGTCTTTCCTAACAACAAGAGAAAAGCAAAGGGATTACTGAGAGTCACCATAACCTTTCTTAACGAACATCTCCATGATACGAACACCTCTGTTATTAGTAAGAGTTTGCCCTGGTCCTGAGGAGACCGAAATTCATACATGATACAGAAATCCAGCCATGATTCTTTAGAGTCCGTATATTGAAGAAGCAAGCATAATGCGCATGCGCCTAATGCATCTTGTATTAATTTAGACAATTTCAGCAAGACACAACT